>JAOQMM010000006.1:2209638-2234442 GCA_027563515.1 Erythroxylum platyclados
ATTATTCATCATAGATAGGTTCTTCAACAATAATTATTCACTATTTTAGATGGAAAATTATAGGTTTCTAAACCATGTACTGATACCACATGTAAGGAGAAATTGAATTTCTCTACATTATAAAGGATCTTAAAACCAATAATTTTCACATAGCTGGATTTGATGAAAAAGACATGATGTTTGATCTTGATAACAATTACCTTCTCTATTTAGAAAAATTGGTTTCTCTCTCCTTCTCCCTTTCTTTAGTTTACATGCTCTTTTCTGATAGATGCGTAAGTTTTTCTTAATCGTGTAAATTAGGGCAGAGAGAAAACCAATTTTATGTGCGTCTTTCTTTTAATCTGATACGTCCATTAAGTATCAACATGTAATTATAACGGATGAGAATTTTCTATATTAATAATTTTCTCTAATAATATCATATTTAAATAGTTGTATCTGAATGGGAAGTTACTAGCCTCAATCCTTAATTTTTAGGCCATTTGGTAAAGTTGCCTTATGACAACTTCCAACACTATGATAAAACTTTAGGTTATTTCTGCTTCCTTTGATCGAAAAAAATAATGCGTTTAGACCCTTTTTAAATAGTGAGAAGTAACAAATTACCATAATTGTTCTTGATCTTTGTAAGCTTTTCTTGCTGCAATTCAATTGATAGACAAGTTAAAACAATTGGCTTAAAAGAAAGTGTATTGATTTAGCTTTCATGATATTTAATTTTAAAAATATATTTGGTTGGAACAATTTTTACTTTTGAATTTGAAAATAAAATGTGTAATTTTTGTTTTTTACAAGTTAATTTTCAAATTGATTTAATTTTAATCAAACATTCAAACACTCTCGATTGAGTTGACTATGGAAACATTGTATTTTATACATTGATCAATAAGTTTTTTATTTTCTCCTTAATAATAATAATTAATAAATAAAATATTCAGACAGAAAGGTTTGATCACTCACCCTTTAAGTTGAAAGCAATTATGATTATGGATGAAATGAATTAATTTCATTGATTAATGTAAACTGGTATGACATTAATAACTAACTCTTATGACTATTCGTTTCTTGTTCTAATCAAATTTTCAATATTTTTATAATTTTTTGTTTTAAATTTAGAATAATGATAAATTTTGTCTTTTAATTTTATAAAAGCATTTTTTTGAAAATTATTTTTAAGAAGTAGTTATGTTTCCTAATTTTAATTTATTAATTAAATCAATAATTTTAATTTATTGGTTAGACCAATTTGAATTTTTTATTTAATATTGTCAAAAGTAGTAAAAAAGAGTAAGTTATATTATTTTACTATAATTTATAGAGTATGCTATAACTCTTTGTGTATGTGTTTTAAAGTGTATTCTAAGAAATGTTTTAAAAATCGAATTAAGAAATTAAACTGACAATATAAAAAGTTTTAACGTTTTAAGGTTCAACCGATATTTGGTTATTATAAAATTGGTATACAATAAATATTGAATAACTTGAAATAGAATTGAAGAAGAGGATTATCTTTGCTTAGTGAAGAGATTAGAGTTTAATTAAAGAAGATTGTCAAATAAAAACTAATTGATTAATTTTGGTTTATAAAAATCTGTTTGTTCACGAAAATCAGTCAATTAATTAATAAATCGATCAATTTTTAATAACAAGGATTATTAAGGTAAATCAAACTGCTAAAAGATTTTTGTAGTTGAATCAGCTAAATCGATTCATTTTTTTAATCCCTAATTCTAAATCTACTTTTAACTAATTTAATCTAAAAATCAAACTTAAAGGATCCAATGAACTTTTAGCACGTTGACTATCATCTTAGATATCTTTCCCTTTTAATTTCTTTTTAACTAAACATCAAGAATTATATTATAAGAAAAATGATTGAAGCATTTAAACTCAAGAACAAGTCAAAGCCAGCAGATCCAGCTCATCTGAAATCCAATTTTTATCACCATCTATAAACCAGTAATTAGGTGTGCATATATTTCTCAGGAAAAAAAAGGAGCATAATATAAATTAGGAACAACAAATTTTAATTTTTTTTCAATTTAGAATTAAATTTTTAAAAATTTTCAATTAAGTGATTAATCTTTAAAAAAATTATTAATTCCGTTTAAAACGTTAGTTCTATTAATACTTTGCTAATGTGACTAAAAAAAGGACTTTTGGCCATGATATATAGGTAGAAATTTGATGGATAAATAGGCTTCCATCTAAATTAGTACACAACCTACAACCTTGCCCTTAAGGCCATAATATATACCTTATAAATATTAGTTTATGTGATGCCTACGTGTTTATCAATTTTTTACAAGAATACCTAATTATCATAAGTAAAGGTGATTCTATTTGTCACGTTCTATTAGTCACGTCAATAAGACACTATCAAAATATACAAATTAAATTGTTCGGATTTTAAAAGTTTAGTCACTTAATTAAAAAAAATTTAATTGAAAAAATTAATTCAGATTGAATCCTTTTAAGAATTCACTTAACAACTTCAACTTTAATTTTTATTATTGTAAATTTGTTTTTCTTATATTAGTTAATATCATTAACGTATCATGCACACTTTATTTTAATAAATGATTACAAGGTTTGTAAAAATATAATTTATAATTTCATAGTTTAGATAAACTTTTAACAAAAATTAAGAGTGTATTAAAATTATTTTTCAATTTATAAAAAATTATTCTCCTATAAATATAAATGAAATTAAAATTTAACTTAATATTCAATAACGTCCCTTAAAATTTTTCTTAGGATTTTGATGTTTCAATTACTTAGTATATGATAAACCAAATATTAGAAAAGTTCAATCATCAAGAGGACAAAAATTCTATGAGGTGGGGACTGATTCTAATACCAAAAAAAAAGAAAACAGAATTGAAAGATGGAATTAGGGTTAATGAATTGAATGGAAAATTTGGAAACTTGACGATTTATATTCACAAATCACAATTCTGCATTGGGTCGCTCATTGGGTCTGAGGCAGATGTGGGCTTTGACAGGCTTGTGATCTGAGCTGTAGATGTTATCGACTGATTTGTAAGAATGTACAATAGCACTAATCTTGTCGCTGTCTTCGATCCTGAACAAGATCCTATCCGTCCACGATGGAACTCGCACCTGTTAAGGTTCAAGGTTGTCGCAAATCATATGTCAGGTCATAAGTATCTCATGATCATCCATGTTTGCGAAAGCCATGCAGTGCTTAACAAGGTTGATGTGGAAAGGGCAAGATAATTTCTTAAAAATAATATATTAAATTTAATATTACAGTATGCAGCTATTTATCGTCCATTGCCTTACTCTGAAATTGTTTTCTGAATGATAATATATATATATATATGCTCAGAACTCAGAAGCTGATACCTTGTAGCTTGTGTCATAATTGCTGCTTCCAATATTGTACTTATACGTTGGTTTAAACGTCAGCGTCCCTTCGCAGAATCCGCCGAAAATCCTCCCTCTTGCAGCTTCTTGTAAGAGCTGATCTTTGCTGGTGAGCAACTGTGAAGTCAAAACTCAAAAGTCAAACGTAGTGCAAATGTTTGGAGCTATGGATATCTAACCATGAAAAGAATAGGTGTAGTGAATTGATATGAAGGTGATGAGCTACTAAAACCAACTCACTCGGTGAAGGTCTTTGTCTATCAAATTTCTGGCAGGGTATGTATCGATCCCCTGAATCCTGAAGTTAAGATCGCCTAACCAGACTGTGATGTGTGCTGGTCTAGCGTAAGGGTTCAAGTTCTTGGAGAACAGGTTATGTGTGATGTGTTGGCACTGCCAGTTTCTCTCTTCCACATTGTGAGCATGAGCTGACCTCTCACAAAACACAAGTCAAGAATAAGAATAAGAAGTACAAATAATGTGAAAACCAAAGCGAACAAAAAAAGAAGAATTAATTAACAAATTACCAGAAAGGTGGGAAGAAATGAAGACCATTATAATTCCCTTGTAGTTTATACGAATTGCTGCAGCTCCTTTGTTCCTCCTAATCAGTCCACCGAAGCCACCAAAGGAATGCTTATCAACTGATAATTCTACAAGAAGCCAGTTCAGAAATATTAACTTTGGGACTCCAAATCCAGTATCGAAGAAGGTAGAGAAGACTCCCTTACCTCTGATGAATAGGCCTGAATTCTGTGGCCCAAATACGTAGAGCTGAAGAGATTGCATTAAAGCCTTCCCTAGAAGCCTGCATCCCAACGTATAAAATATGTAAAAACCACATATAAGTTATCATTTTCCTTGTATTTTTGCAAAGGACACCACAAAAGATTAAATATGATTATGTCTCTTTATCTATAAAATGCCTTTGCAATGAGATTCCAAAGTCAAATTCATGAGAATTAACTTTTAAAATTTTTATATGTGAACCCTAATTAATCAGTCTTTTATTCAAATTTGGGTTCAATATAGTTTTGTAGATTATGATTATGTATATGATCTTATAATAAAGTTAATATTTTTAATAGTTTTGTTGGGTAGAATATAATTAAAGACAACATATTTAAAAGTGTTTAATTTTTTGAGATTTTTTTAACTAAATATCAAACTTTCTAAAGTTTTTAATTTAATAACTAAACTTTCAAAATTCATACAAATAAGATCAAAATATTATTTTTAATAATCTAACTAATACATAAATGCTAAGTGGTATTTAGTACATATGTTGTATCAATAACCTTTTAACCTAATTTATACGAGTTTTAAAAGATTAGCCATTAAATTAAAACTTTTAAAAATTTAGCATAAAATTAAGAAAATCTCAAAATATTAGACACTTGTAATTAAATTTGTTATCCCATATAATTATTATGTATAGTTATTATAACCCTCTCTATACTCCTGAAAAGTAAAGAGCTTTATACATAGAGTACGTTGACTTAGTTATTAAGATGACAACAACAACTCTAGTGTGCAAGGTTCTTTGCTTTGTAAGAGTTGGGAGAGGGATATTAAGATACTTTAATGATAGAGTCAATTATTTTAATAACTAATATAATAACTAAGATTTTCAAGAGGCTTGATCTGAATCATCCATAAGATAATTTGAATTAATCCAACAGAATAAGCAAGAGAAAAGTTGAATCATCATCTTTAATATTTATATAAAATCTACAAGTTTCAATAATAATAATTACATCCTCTAACCCTAATATTCTAGGTATTCATAATTGGAGAATTTACAACTTTTAATAACAATTATGTCTCTTAATTTTAACATTCCTAAAATCCATTCACTTCCACTTAATATATGAAATTTCTGCATTATTATTTTCTTGACAACTAAAAAGAAACGCAACTTTAATATTTCTATGGAAAAAAAAGGTTGGAAGTTTAAGAAATTTAATAGATAAGGAAGGATAGTTAGTTTGGTCTTACGTGTGGGTATCTACAACAGCTGCCTGTAATAATCTAGCGATGTTCCTTCGAGGTACCTCTTGCAAACCTACAACAAGTAGATCAAAGTTTCTGCTTCTCCCAAATAGTTCCACCAAGTCCTGGTAAGACACCTGAAAGGGCACCGCAGATATGAGAAAGTCACACAACATTAAGATGTTCTCAAAGCGTTTAAGGTGGCAGTCATCAAACAAGAGATGTATGGTTTCACCTGTCCATTCATGTTCCATGTTACCACACAGATGCAAAGCTTCGAATTTCCGGACAAGTCACAGAGATTTCCCACACTCATACTCTTTATTCCTTCATGTCGTCCGTTCAGGGATTCCATTTGTTTCATCATCAAGTTGGATCTTCTGTGCAGCAAACAAGAAGCATTATATATCCCAATGTGTATCTTCTGATATGAAACAGTAGAAAAGCAAAAGAAATTGCAGTTCGTATACCCTTTCATAGCTCGAACATTCTGACAGTTTCCCATTTTCTGGTTTCGAGATTCGATTAGACATGAAACGCTGGGCCTGGAACCTGGTAGAGAACGCAAGATCTTGATAATGAAGAACTGGTGTGACAGAGAAAGAGAGAGAGCAATAGTTCATTTTGACTTGGACCTTCTTAATGAGATGTTGTTTAAGCACGGAAGTTGCTGGCCTTTTGGCGGTGAGAATAGGAATGAAAAGTCAAACATCTGCAATCTTCGGTGACCTCTCTTGTTTCTCTTATCTATCGGACATATTTCTCAACGAGTTAGGTTAGGCAACATTGACAATACTTGCAAGTAAATATAACACTTCACCTCGTTTAAGAAAGTGTTACTGAGAAGGGTGCATGCATCAAAGCATCAGAAAATCAAGTTTGGACTTTTCGTAACTGGAAACTTGCCATTCTTGGTGGATAACCTTTCCCATGTCAACGATTCCAGGTACCATTCCATACGAGCACAAGTAATATTCTATATCTTAAATATCAGAAATTAAACAGTAAGATAAAATATTTAAAATTTAAAAAAATTACTTTATATATAAGAAAGTTATAAAATTAGTTTATAGTAAAATTTGAATAAAATTGAAAAATAAAATTATTTTTATATATTGAAAAATTTGATATTTAATTAAAAAATTGTTAAATAAAAAACAGTTCTATTTTAGTTTATAAAAATTAGTTAATTTAATTAATAAAATGATCAATTTTAATAATAAATATTATTAAAGTAAATTGAATACAAAATTAATTGAATCCATTAATTTTTAATAATAATCAGAGAAAAAAGAGAAGTAATCCTCTAAAATTCCCCTGAGTGAATGAACCATGCAAATACATGGAGATGTGTGGAAGTAAAATGATCTGATCAAATTTGGTCCAACACATTCCTATTCGGTATTCCCATTTCCCACGTATCAATATCAATAACATGTTGTTGCTTACCTAATAATTGCGAATCTATTAGAGTTTTTAAATTTTTTGTTTAAGTGGATAGGTCCTCACATACTTTCAAGGAGAAACTTAGACTAATAATAATGATTAAAATTGGTAATATAGATTGGATCAAATAGGTAGTCATAAAAAAAATTTTAAAATCAATTTTGAATACTCGATCAAATTTGGTTAATTTCGAATTGAATTAGATTAAGGCTCAAAGAAATATTAAATCTGAAATAAATATTAAATATTAAATTAAATTATAATTAAATTAAATTAAATGAATTTGGGTTGAACTAAAATAATTTATTATTTTTAATAATAATGCAAAAAATTTTATTAATGAATGTAATAGTAGATTAACAATTTGATTGTAAAAATGTGTTTTTTGATATATAGAGAATTTCATTATTATTTTGGACATAAGATAATATATATATTTTAAAGTACTAAATCTTTTGAAAATTTTTAATTTAATATCCAAATTTTGTAAATTTTTTAATTAAGTGACAACTTATCTTAAGAACTCAGTTCAAAATGTCAGTTATGTTTGCTATTTTTTTGTTTATGTAGAAGATTAGTTAATAATTTATTTTTTACATGAACTTTTATATTTAATAAACAAAAAAAATTTGCTAGTCAAGCCAGCAAAATACTAATAAGAAAAATATTTTGAACTGAGTTTTAAAGGTTATAAAGAATTTAACACTTAATTAAAAAATTTCAAAACTTTATTATTAAATTAAAAAAATCTCAAAAGATAAGATAATTTAAAATCTATTATTCCTTTTGAAAAACTTTAATATTGTTAGGGAATATTGTAGGCAAACCTTGATCAAATAATGAACTAATTTGGTCCATCAAATAATTGAAAATTTTAATCTTGACACATTACCAACACAAACATGCAATCATATACGAGAATGACTGAATTTAGTTACTGATTACCAAACTTAATAGCGACTGTTCATAACCATTTTTCTCTCAAGATGGACAAAATGTTTTAAGTTGAAAAGTTGCCAATTTCCATTAATACGTAATTATAACAACTAAATTGATATACGATCTCTTAATTTTTAATGTATAAATTAAATAGTCACTATTAAGAAAGTTCTTATGCTCTGAAATTGGAAAACAAGAAATTTTGTTAATAACTTTGGAATTTAAACCTCTATCCTATTAAAATTTTTGACAATTAATGTTTATACAATTCTTGTTAATTAATTAATTTCACATAATATACAATTTGATTTTTATCACTTTTTATTAATAAAATATAATCTCTCTAAATAAAATTACATACTACTAAATATTCTAAGACTCGACATTTTAGTGAAATTTTTATTAAGTTTCCTGTAGTATCACTTTTTACTAAAGTTACTTACTACGCACATGAATCATAATGGTAACTGTCCACCATCAATAATTTTGGTAGAAGACTGAAGAAATGGGGTAATCGATTTCACGAAGAATCATGAGCGTATACTGGTTTTCCAAAATAAAAGGTAAAAGCATCTATTTAAAGCAATAGAGGAAATTTGTGAACATAATTCCATTGTCGTCTAGTCCGGTTAGGATACCTGGCTTTCACCCAGGCGACCCGGGTTCAAATCCCGGCAATGGAAATATGGATTTTGACTAAAAATCGGGTCATTTTTATGTTTAGGGGTTTCAATTTTTAATAAATTCATAGAAGGTCCCTAATTCAGTTTTCTTTTTTTGCAAACCTGCCCTTAAATTTGTGAGGCATCTTATTCTTATCTTGGAAGGAAACGAGGGAAAGAAACCGAGGTGGGTTATGATTACACAACATCCAAACGGAGTGTTCTCTTTCTAAACTCATACTCGCAGACCCGACCCGATTCCAAACCTCATCCATTCATCAACACATTCCTTTCCAGGTAAAAGGTAAGAAGAACAAAATTAGTCTCCTCCTCAATCCTCCTCTGTTCTTTGTTTGATGTGTTAGTTAAACGTAGAATCGCATTTTGTGCATTTACCAGTCGTATGATCTTAATTCACAGGTTTTGACAGCTTCGGATGCTTTTGTGGTGAATATGACTAACATGGTAAGCTACCGATGTTTTTGGTGGATTCTACACAGTCTTCCTTAATAATGCAGAGTCGATAGTTGTATTGTCTGAGTCATGTTTCGAAGTTGATACGTTCTTAAAATCTGTGTGGGTGTTGCAGTCTGTTTGTCAAGAATTATATATGTACTTTGCTGCCTGTGTATTGTGTTGGTTGAATCACATTTCTGTCTGTACTACAAGGCCATTGAACCTTGTTGTGGTTCAAATTCTTACACTTGAATTAAACTAATTGATATAGGGATTTGCATGTTGAGAATTCCACACCCAATTCAAAGGGTCATACGAGTAATGTTGATATTAAGAGTTACTGCTTTATAATTGATGGAATTAATCTTCTATGTGATATCCCCTACCTTTGTTTCTGGAATTTGCGCCTTCATGTAATCTGCAAACTTAAGAGTTTGCTTCTACTTCTTTTTACATGAATTTGTAATTTCTTTTTCACTTGATTTTTACGTGCATAACACTTATTAAATGTATATTTTCATGGGAGTATCTTAAATTATGTTTACTATCTCCGCATCACTTTCAGCTCATTGAAAGAATGAAAGTGTGTCATAGTGATTAGTTTATATTTTCTTGATTCCTTCTGGCCATGTTGTTGGATTCATGTTGCAGATAAAAGATGTGAAGGAAACAGATGATTTACTCCTGAGACATTATATGGGGATTTTCAATTGTAAACTTGGAATTAAATAAAAAAAAACCTTTTGTTTTTTAGTTGATGCATATTGGTAGTTATTCATGAATGGCCAATGTCTTTTTAAGAATTCATGAAATTCCTTGGCTTTCGTTCATATTATTTATTCATGCTTTTAATTTCCTTAACTTTGAATATATCAGATGCATAGAGATCCACCCAAGTTCCCATGTGATACTGAGACAGAGCTTGACAGGATCAGCAGCCTGCCTGGACATATAGTTGAGCAAATCTTGTCGCAGTTGTCACTCAGGGATGCTGTGAGAACATGCATTCTATCAAAGAAGTGGAGGTACAGATGGGCCAAAATCCCACATCTTGTATTTGATAATAACTGTCTCACATTATCTACCCAAGACCAAGGTCTTATCAAGAATAAGTTTGTCAATGTTGTAGATCATATCCTCTTACTTCACCATGGCCCAATCTACAAGTTTAAACTTTCTCATAGAGACCTTCTTGGAGTTCCCGACATCGATAGATGGATTCTTCATTTGTCAAGAATTCTGATCAAGGAGTTCATACTTGAAATATGGAAGGGACAACGTTACAAACTGCCTTCATGTTTATTCTCTTATGAAAATTTGACTCATTTGGAGCTATTCAATTGTTTGCTAAAACCACCACCAGCATTTAGAGGCTTCCGAAATTTGAAGAGTCTCGACCTTCAGCACATTACCTTGGCTCAGGATGCATTTGAAAATCTTATTTCTGGCTGCCCTCTGCTGGAGAGGTTGACACTGATGAACTTTGATGGTTTCAGCCATCTGAATATAAATGCACCAAATCTTCAGTTCTTTGACATTGGAGGTGTTTTTGATGATGTTAGTTTTGAGAATACGTTTCAGCTGACCCTAGTTTCTATTGGCTTGTATGCGAATGTGAAAAATGACCCAAGAATGGCTCATGGAGGTTATTGTAAATTGCTAAGCTTCTTTGTCAACCTGCCTCGCATCCGAAGACTTGAGGTTCAGAGTTACTTTTTACAGGTAATGGTCCCTTCATATAATTTGTCAGATCTCCAAAAGTTGTCTGACTCATAGATTATATGCATTCATTGTCTTTGTGACTGCAACAAAATTTATCTGTTTCTCTAACACTTATTCTCTTGTCATGCTCATTTTCTGATTATTTAGCTTTCTTCAATCATCATTCTAGTGCTTTTAAGAACAATTTAATGTACTATTTGAATTCCTAATTTTTGGCCTTTGTTTATGGACTAGAGATGTATGCTTTCTACTAAATCTGTTGTTTGTTTCAGTACTTGGCTATGGGAAACATGCCAAGCAAGCTGCCGAAACCATGCATTGATCTAAATTACCTTTCCATACGCATTAACTTTAATGATTTGGAGGAGAATTCGGCTGCATTATGCCTCTTAAGAAGTGCCCCTAATTTACAAGAACTTGAGATGCTGGTAAGCTCCATTTCATGTCCTTGTGTGAAGATTTTGATTTGTGATTTCTTTTAGTTCTATTTTTTCTTGCTTTCTTTCAACTTATTTTCCTACTTCATTATCTATTTTGTGAAATACATGATTAATTGTAAATTTCTGACATCTTGTCGTTTTTTTAGGCTCGTCCTGAGGAACAGAATTCCACTGTCATAGTGACTAAGTTTTCAGAAGACGATAAATGGAACTGTCTGTTCTGCCAATTGCAACTTATAAAAATATCTGGCATATCTGGTGTTAAAGCTGAACTTGACTTCATTAACTTTCTCCTGACAAACTCTCCTGTGCTTGAAAGAATGACTATTAAGCCAGCCCCAGCCAATGGAGGATGGGAGATGATAAAACAGCTGCTCCGCTTTCGACGAGCCTCTGTGCAAGCAGAAATCGTTTATTTGGACCCCTAACCTACTATCTGTCCTTATGCTCATGAAGGCTGAAAAGACATTCTTCTCTAAAATTATGCAACTTTTTTCTGGGTCTTATCCACGTTCTAGCTTTACTTGATAGCACCTCTTTGAATGGCCTACTAATAGGAATCCTGGTGAGGATTGCTGGTTCAGTCTTTGGCTATATTCATTTGGTTGGATGCATAATTAAGCTCCCTCCCTTTTGCAGCCGTCTTCAAGACATGAAAAAGGTATTTCCATGTGTGAATTTTCCTCAAGCTCTGGATTCTAGGTTGGTTCCCGTCTCACTATCCATATATTTTACGTGCCCATCCATTTTTAGTACTTTCTCACATGGAAATTGGAAAGTTGGTTTCCAAAGACCATCTTCTAACTGGAGCAAGTGATTAATTGTATTGGATGCCTAATAGTACTATCAATTTTCCACATCCATGGTTTGGTCTTTTTCCCAGTATGGAATCTTTATCTAAAATTATTATCTTTTAATTAACTTTACAGCATTGAAGAAAAATAAAAAAGAGCCCGTATTGCAGCTATAGGTCAATATGTTTAACTTTTACTCTTTCTTGGTATAAAAAAAATAAAAGGGATTCAGTGCTACTTATCACACTTACTATCCAGAATAGAAACAACAACAATATTTAGTATAAATTCTGCTAAAATGCAGAGTTTGAGAAGATTCAGTAGTACGCAGCCTTACCTCTAATGAGTAAGAGGTTATTTTCAAACCGTCAAGAATAGAAAATATACATCTTGGTCTTTCTTGACTAGGTAGCTATGCGCACAAGGTGATTGTAAGTTTTCAAACAGATTTCCCTCAAAGCTAAATTTATCTTTTACTCGATGGATTTATTGTGTGTAACGGGTGCTATGAGAATTGTTAACGGCAAATAATAAAGGTACATTTTTTATTTTATATATGATGTTACAAACGAGTTAATTTGGTGAAATAAATTAAACTAATGTAATTCAAGTAAAAAAAGTTTGTGTCTAAATGAAATATACTCATTGATATGTTTGAAACATAATTTATCTTTTCTAATTTCAAGTTGTTGTAATAACTCATATGTATTATTTTTTTTCATTAAGTTGGCAAATCACACAAAGGATAATCAGAGTAGTCATTTCCTAACAATGATGGATTTCATAGCCAATTAAGCACTCAACACTTGAGCACCTTTGTTGGGTGATTTCAGCAGTAGAAATCGTCATCTTTGATGGGTGATTTCAGCAGTAGAAAACTTCTAAGCTAACAAGACAAAGAGATTGCGTATTTGTTTTTTGTTTTGCTACTTACTAATTTCCAACCGATGAACAGTGACAAGTGTTAATATATCTGGGTTTGGTCCCCTCTAGAGGCTTGTTTTTCTAACACAGGATAGTGACTCCTATCCCTCCATGGTCAACTGGCAAGGCAGTTCTAGCGTTAATGAAAATAAAGCCAAATGTATTTACGGGAGTGGTAATATTCCATCCCGAAACATCAGATTCGTCTATATACATTATCTTCTTGGTCAACATATAACACACTTTGGCCTGCACCTAACCACAAGGCGTGAAAAGGACAAATCCTGGCATTTAATATACGAGAGAGAGAGATACTGGCCATAGTATAGGTTTCAGAGTTTGCACAACAACAAACACAAAGTGGCTAACTAGAAGCCATGGCCTTGGATGCTCCGCTGCTTGAGGAGAACCATATCAACGGCCATGAAGAAGGACGTTTCACTGTGACTGCTAAAGAGTTCGGTGACGAGTCCAAGAGGTTATGGAAGCTCGCAGGTCCGGCGATTTTCACAGCCATCAGTCAGTACTCCCTCGGGGCACTGACTCAGACCTTCGCTGGTCTTGTGGGAGAGCTTGAGCTGGCTGCCGTGTCCGTTGAGAACTCGGTTATTGCAGGTCTAGCCTATGGAGTCATGGTGAGTTCGACCAAATACCCTCTTAGACATATCCTTGGAAGATATAGCTTATGGAGTCATAACAGTGATATGATGTTTGATCCACACACAGCAAAAAAAAGGGTTTAGTATAGTTTTAGTTTTGTAAGGAAAATCAAACCATAGATTATAAGACCTAATCTACTCTTGATTGATCATGCAGTTGGGAATGGGGAGTGCCCTGGAGACTCTGTGTGGACAAGCATATGGTGCAGGAAAGTACAGAATGCTGGGTATATACATGCAAAGATCATGGGTCATTTTGGTGGTAACTGCCTGCTTTTTGCTTCCAATCTATGTCTGGGCTCCTCCCATTTTGAAGGTCTTTGGAGAGACCAATCAAATTTCGGACGCTGCTGGTCAGTACTGTTTTTTACTGTTATCTCTGCTTCAACCTCTACTACTTCCAACGTTGATTCTGGTCCAAACAACAAAGTTTAGGTACCTCGAATATAATATCAATGTTGGACATGGTTTGTCTGTCTAACAAGTCCTGACCTAGATCTATAACTTCGTGCTTCATATTACAAGTATATTTAAACTTAGAACAATTTGTTTCCTTCTATCACCGGTATTTGAATCTTATAATATTTTTATTTAAAATTCAACGCAACTATTTAATATATTGAATATTCTTAGATTTTTTTAAAAAATGTTTCACTAATATAATTAGCAAACCATAAATAACGTGTATGTTATGTGCAATGCCAATGTCACGGTGTCATTATTTTGAATGTAATCAATTGATTGCTGATAGTAAAAGATGGCCTAATCCAACTTGATTACTTATTTTAAAATTATTATTATTATTATTTAAAGTATTTTAGTGGAAAATATTTTATAATTGACTCTTAGGATAATTATAGTCAGTTATTTTTGTTGAAATAGTTTGAAAAATACTTAATAAAAATATATTTTAAAAGTTTTAATAGAAAAATTTAAAAATAATAAAAATATTTTAAAATAAAATAATATCAAATAGTTGCTCTAATTGGATAAAAAAGTATCAGATTAATAGAATAATTGAATAATTCATCTAATCCTTTTGAAATTAACTGTTTAAATTGAGTTTAATTTTAAGTTGATAATTTTTAAATTAATTTAATTTTAAAAAATTAAGTTGAATTGATTTGAAATTATAGATTAAATTATGATTGATTAGTTGGTGTAGCTGACAACGAATTAAGAATATACAAAATGAATTGGGCCTGTTATTTAGTAACAAGTAGGTCTTAGGCCTTTTTATAGCCCAAATAGGTTTTCAGTTTTCTTTAGCACCAAAAACAGTTGCTTATCTGTCTCAATGGTTTTGTGCAGGAAAATTTGCTCTATGGATGCTTCCACAACTGTTCGCTTATGCATTTAATTTTCCCATACAAAAGTTTCTCCAAGCACAGAGGAAAGTCATGGTTATCTCCTGGATTTCAGCGTTGACACTGGTCTTACACGCATTTTTTAGCTGGCTGCTAATACTGAAGCTTGGATGGGGCTTAATTGGAGCAGCAATCACTCTGAATGCCTCGTGGTGGCTTATAGTTATCTTGCAGCTGATTTACATTTTCATTACCAAATCAGATGGTGCTTGGAACGGATTTTCGTGGTTGGCGTTTGCAGATTTGTGGAGTTTTGTCAAGCTTTCATTAGCATCTGCTGTTATGTTATGGTAGTAGTTCTCCTTCGAGTATACTTCTGGTTGGTGGGTTATATGAATTGCAAGGCTGATATCTGTTTGCTAAATAATTAAATTTCAGCTTGGAGTTTTGGTACCTGATGATACTGATTGTGATAACTGGTCATCTGCCCAATCCTCTCATAGCAGTTGATGCTGTCTCTATCTGGTAATATTTACGAATATACCTCATATTTATGATTTCTTTTTAATTCTTTATTGTCTTAATTAGATCTGAGTTTTAATCTGGATATTATTTGTTTCTGAATCAACTTTCTATCGCAATTTTGCAGCATGAACATACAAGGATGGATTGCAATGATATCGATCGGATTCAATGCTGCAATAAGGTGAACTCCCTACCCTTTTGTTAAAAGTTAGAACAGCAACCTATAGATTCTTGAAAACCTTGAATATCTCATATAAGGATGACAATTTTGCCTGACTTAATCCTACTCGAATCGGTCTAGAATAATGTCAACATTATCTCGTATAATGGCTTAAGAACCAAATGACTAAAACAATGTTATTTTGTTAACTGTAGGATAATTTTATCAAAATGACATCGCTTTGATCTCTAGTCTGATTGAACTACAAAAGTTTGGGTTTGACCTAACCTATTACTATCCTTTATCACATAAATTTACGCTCTGCACAATTCTCAATTAAAACATGGAAACAAATGTTTGCAAGGACTTTATTGTACTTATCAGGTGAAAAATGGTAACATTCTTATTGTTTTAACAGTATTAGAGTATCAAATGAACTTGGAGCAGGCAATGCTCGTCTTGCAAAGTTTTCAGTGGTAGTGGTCTCCATCACATCATTGGCTATAGGTGCTATTTGCATGACTCTTGTTCTATCTACAAGACAGTATTTCCCTTACCTCTTCACCAACAGTGAAGCTGTTGCCAAGGAAACGACCAAACTTGCCATGTTGCTTGGGGTCAGTGCACTTCTGAACTGCCTTCAACCTGTTCTATCTGGTAAGCACAAAACCTTTTGAAATCTGGAACTTAAGAACAAGTCTAGCATTGTACAAAAGTAAGAATTTCTGTCCTTCAGGGGTTGCAATTGGAGCTGGATGGCAAGCTCTTATTGCATACATCAACATTGGATGTTATTACATAGCTGGATTGCCTGCTGGCATACTCTTGGGCTTCACTTTTGCTTTTGGAGTTATGGTAAATCACACTATCCTTCCTTTTTCTCTATCTGGGAGACAATATTTCTTATATCTGTGGAATATGCTTAACAAGTTTGTAAATCACGTAATTCGAATAAACTACTTAATGGATAGTAACAGACTCGATTTAAATAGAGTCTAGAGATCTCATAAGACAATACTTTTGCTAGAGCACGAATAGGCTCGTATAATAACTGCATTGATTGTTTTTCTTTCACCTAATATAAGTATCAACTTATGTTCTGCAGGGTATATGGTCAGGCATGATCTCAGGGATTGTCTTACAGACAATAATTCTGATAGTCATCATTTCACTCACTAACTGGAACAAAGAAGTTGGTGCTTCTATTCATTCTGGTTTTCTATTTTAATTCTGAAATAAGGATTATGATTTATCTGAGCATGTTTCTTGACGAATTTTTATGGGATTTGCAGGCTCAACAAGCAGAGAACCGAGTTAAGAGATGGGGAGGAACGAGTGGACAACATTGATAGGAATGGATTGGAATTAAGTTAGAGAAAGTAAACAAGCTTTTTTGGATTATCTAAACAAGCGGTCTGATCACAAGTAATTTCACTTGTTTTTTTAATTATCGACACTAAGTTGGTATCAAATATGTTTCAAGTAGGCTTATAATAAACAAACACAATTAAATGATCACTTTCAAAATCATTATTTTAGAAAATAGCCTTCAAAATTAAGACTTAAATTATCTATTTAACAATCATTAGTTATGACTTTCTTTTAGAATTTTCAAAGCAATTAATTTTTATACATAATAAATTTATAGATTAATGTTAAATTGTTTATCTCATCCAAAAACAATTGCCTAATTTTATGATTATTAAGCCCAAATTCTGATTAATCCGGGCCTGACCCGTTGACTTCAGGCTGGATCAACGGGCTATGCTTAAGGCGATAATTGTCATCCCTAGTGACATTTATGTCTAGGAATAACTCAATTAGTGTATTGTAACATTTAGATAGTAACAATAATAAAAACATTTAGATAATAATACTAATTATTTTTACCTTGAAAATTGTGAAGTCGAATAATTCCATTTCTAAGAATAAGAACATATCTTTACCATGAAATTAAATTGAGTTTGGAGCAAACGTTTTATCCTATGTTTCATAATGTAATTATATTTTAAGAGGAATTAAACAATAATTATTTTAATAAAATAAAAATAAAAACACTAATACTCTTTTAAATAATATATACATATTTTTTTAAAAAATTGATAAAATTTAAAGATTTTAATATTAAATTAAAAATAATTCAAACATCTTTTTTTATATTATTGATAATTTTATCTTATTAATAAAAATGAAATGGATAAAAAAATCAAATGAACAAAAAATTTTCCTCAAGTTTTCCTCAAGTTATTAGTTTTTAAAAATTTACTGCATAGTTTTTATATAATTTTTTATTATTTATTAGATGTTGGAATATTATTTATATAATTTATTGCATACTCAATGGCACATTGATTGTGTTTCAAATTATGATTTCTATTTTAATTATGGAATCCGATTTCATGATAAAAATACAGGCCCAGTCCGACACGCAAAAGAAATTTAGCAACGCGTTATCTTCAAGCAGAACTAATTAGACTCCTCCTTCCTATACAGATCAGAATTAGTCACAATTGATCGCAGCCGTTTAAACCCACCGACCTTATCAATCTCAACCGTTCGTGATAAACCACCGCCTCAACTTCGGCCTTTGCGATTCTATAAATAAGCTTACCCCCTCAGCCTTATGCTCATCCTTCTCCTTTACGTGTTGTCTTCTGGTTTCTTCTTGGTAGTTCTCTTTTCTTATAATGGTGGTTGATATGTTTAGATGTAGAAAGCAGAGTACGATTCGATGTTTCTTTTGATGAATCGCTTGGTATTAGGTCTGCTGTTGGTGTATCTGGCGGTTATTACGAAGACGAGTTCGAGTTGGATTTCGAAGATATGGGTTTTTAAACGATGATCGTAATGGAGTGTGATTTTATTGAAGAAGTTCATCCGATATCAGAGTTTGTTTTTATTATGGCTGTTGTTTCTTGCTGGACGTCGTTTTTCTCTATAGCCTTCGGTTGATTGTTAGTTTTTGATCTTGAATCGTATTCTGGTTTTAACAGTTCTCAGAACCTCTGAGGGAGAGGATGTGAGATAATCTGCAATGGCTAATCTTGAATCCTACGGTCATCCTATCAGATCTTTTTTTTATTATGGCTACGGTTTCTTCTTAGACGTCGTCTTTCTTTTTAGCGTTTGGTTGATTATTGGAGAGGATTTTAGAGAAACTGCGATGGATGATGGATAATCGTCTTTTTGTTGTCTTTTTGGTTTCTCGGTATATCTGAGACGCAGCTGTTCTGTTTTTACAGGAAACGACTAACAATTGAAATCACGCAGCTGTCGCGTTCCTACCTGATTTCTCTGTGATCTCCTTCTCAATCGATTATTGATGTAGCGTTGCCTCTGACCGTCTGGTTTTGGTTATTTACATTCAATCTGTTTTTACAGTATATATCGACGACCTAATTATCGAGTCCTTTAAGGTCATGCGGCCCTCTCATCTCTACTTGGTTTCACAAGTCATACTCTTTCGGTTGATTGTTGATGCAATATGTGATTTTCTTTATTTGTTTTTCTGATTTCGTTCTTCTCTATGTTAGATATCGGTCTTTTCATATTGACAGAATTCCTAATTTACGAATATTGTGGGTGCTCGGTGATGTTTTGTAACTCGTAAATGCCTATGGAGGTTTCGTCTATTTGGTGACTATCTGCATCTGTTTGGGTGTATATATTCTCATGTCTCGCAATCACGTCCCTACCTGATTTCATAGTTACTCTGTGATCTCTTTCTCAATCGATGTATTATTTACATTCAATCTGTTTTTACAGTACACATCGAGAAACGACCTAATTATCAAGTCCTTTAAGGTCATGCAGCCCTCTCATCTCTACTTGGTTTCACAAGTCATTGTCTTTCGGTTCATTGTTGATGCAATATGTGATTTTCTTTATTTGTTTTTCTGATTTCATTCTTCTCTATGTTAGATATCGGTCTTTTCATTTTGACAGAATTCCTAATTTATGAATATTGTGGGTGCTCGGTGATGTGTTGTAACTCGTAAATGCCTATGGAGGTTTCGTCTATTTGGTGACTATCTGCATCTCGTGTATACATTCGCATGTCTCGCAATGGATTTATAGTGAGCTATTGAAGAATTTTGGGTTATTGCTTCTTACAAATTTCAGATGTGGAAAACCATATTTAGAGATGGCAAGAACTTTCCTTATTCACATCCATCAAAACTGCGGGAGCAACCGGTTTATGGTGGTAGGCAGTATACTTGTCAAGATTAGTGTCGGTGACAGTAAAGGGCTTCATTAACTTTTGTATTAGTTCTTAATTTTTTGTCTTGTTATGGAACTTAAAGTGCGGGCATAATGCTAGGTGGTGGTGGTGGATGTGATCACTTGGTTTGATAACAAGGCAGTCATTAGAGCTATTTGCAAGGTATTCTGTCACGGAAGCAAATGGTGATGTTACTGTTTACGGGGATCTGCAAGCTTAGTTTTTCATTTATCCATCTCTCCTCTTATTTCACTGTGAACATATTCTTTCTGGTTTGGTGTGGAGAAGGTTTGACTCTCAGGTTCACAACTTACTGTGCACTGATCTCCTGCCGTTATTCATATATGTGTGTACCTCTGCTCCATCTGCAATTTTTTGACAGTTCTGTTGCAGCTTCTTCCTGGACAAACAAGTAGGGACATTGTTGGGTGTTTAGCTTCGTAAGTGGTGGCTGTTGAGTTTTGATATTGATCATATGAGAAGAGTGATCGTTGGCTATTTGAGTATGAGTTCTGATAAATTTTAAATCCTACGGGCATCCTATGAGATTTTTTTTATTATGGCTACGGTTTCTTCTTAGACGTCATCTTTCTTTTTAGCTTTTGGTTGATTATTGGAGAGGATTTTAGAGAAACTGCGATGGATGATGGATAATCATCTTTTTGTTGTCTTTTTGGTTTTTCGGTATATCTGAGACACAGTTGATCAGTTTTTACAGGAAACGATTAACAATTGAAATCGTGTAGCTGTTTCATAGTTCTCTGTGATCTCTTTCTCAATTGAATATTGATGTAGTGTTGCCTCTGACCGTGTGGTTTTGATCTTTTGCATTCAATCTGTTTTTACAGTATACATCGAGAAATGACATAATTATCGAGTCCTTTAAGGTCATGCGGCTTTCCCATCTCTACTTGGTTTCACCAGTCCTCCTCTTTTGGTTGATTCTTGATGCAATATCTGATTTTCTTTATTTGTTACTCTACTTGGTTTCACAAGTCGTCCTCTTTTGGTTGATTCTTGATGCAATATCTGCTTTTTTTATTTTTTATTTTATTTCGTTCTTCTCTATGTTAGATATCCGTCTTTTCATGTTGATAGAATTCCTAATTTATGAATATTGTGGGTGCACGGTAGTGTGTTGTAACTTGTAAATGCCTATGGAGGTTTCGTCTATTTGGTGACTATCTGCATCTGTTTTGGTGTATACATTCTCATGTCTCATAATGGATTTACAGTGAGCTATTGAAGAATTTTGGGTTATTGTTTCTTACAAATTTCAGATATGGAAAACCATATTTAGAGATGGCAAGAACTTTTCTTATTTTCATCCATCAGAACTGCGGGAGTAATGGTTTATGGGAATCAGTATACTTGTCAAGATGAGTGTTGGTGACAGTAAAGGCCTTTATTAAGTTTTGTATTGGTTCTCAATTTTTGGTCTTGTTATGTGGAACTTAAAGTGCGGGCATAATGCTAGGTGGTGGTGCATGTGGTCACTTGCTTTGATAACGGGAGAGTCATTAGAGCTATTTGGAAGGCATTCTGTCACGGTTGCAAATGGTGAGATTACTGTTTACGGGATCTGCAAGCTTAGTTTTTCATTTTATCCTTCTCTTCTCTTATTTCAATCTTTGAACATATTCTTTCTGGTTTGGTGTGGAAAAGGTTCGATTTTCAGGTTCACAACTTGCTGTGTACTGATCTCCTGCAGTTATTCATATATTATGTGTGTTTCCTCTGCTCCATCTGCAATTTTTTGACAGTTCTGTTGCAGTTTCTTCCTGGACAATTAGAGACATTGTTGAATGTTTAGCTTCATAATTGGTGGCTGTTGAGGTTTGATATTGATCATATGAGAAGAGAGTGATTGTTGGCCATTTGAGTATGAGCTCTGATAAATTTTAGAGGGCTACATTTGTGGGACTTCCATCTTTTGACTTTCTGCTTTACTCCATACTCGCCTGTTTGTCGTTCCGTTTCTCTATTTCCCTCTCTGGAGGTTATTAGTTGCAAGGAATTTTTATTCTGGGTGTTCAGTTTTGCTTCAGGTGTGCTTATGTTGCCGTGTTATGACACTGGCTCATCCTATTATTTTGCAGCATGCACTTGTTTGTTTCATGCTAGTTCTGTCCAAGGATATATTGTTTTTCTGTTGTTCCCTCACTCGAAGAGGTTGTGTTACCTCACAAACTGAGTAGCTTTTTTGTTATTTATTTGGTCTTCTCCCTCTCTCTATTATGTTTATGTTATGCTTGTTTGTGTTTACCAGTTAAATAAATATGGTCAATTAAAAGGTTTTCTTTTGGGATTTGTCTGCCATTAATATGTTTTCCTTGTATTTTATCGACTTCTGTCAGACTTTGTTTCATTTCAGATGACGTTATAAGGGCCTGCTTGTTCTCCATTGTGGTAGTCCTGTGGTTGGATATGCCTAGAGCGTAGCTGATCATCTTGTTTTAATGTGTCTTCATCTGCAAAGCTGAGCATTTTTCTGGATAATGCTGCATTAAGGGATTAAAACTGTACACACAACTCATCGATCTTTGCCATTGTTATCCTTGTACTAGTGTTCATTTTCCCCATCTTTGCTGCTGTGCAAATTACTAAAATGGATTTGAAACATAGCTTGATGGTGTTCTCTTATTTTTGGAAGCTTTTATTCATTCTTTGGTGAAGTGGGTGTGAAATCATCTCAACTGATTGTAATATGGGAGTTCCAAGCTTTGGATTGCATGACATTACTTTCAGAGTTGATTTTCTTCTCAGAACAACAGGCTTTTTGGCTTCAAATATGAGTTGGTGGCTGCTCGGTTCCTCTGATACCTCTGTGGTTTGAGTACTAACTGTGACTATAACTCTTTATCATTTGCTCTTGATTTATTGGATAATCATAAAACCGTCCAAAGGCAGAAGTTTTGATATTTGGTCTGGGGCTTGTAGCCTTCTAAGTTTAATCTATGTGCATTGTGTCTGCAATTTCTCCTCGAAGGACTATGAATTTGCTACATGGGTTAAAATCGACGAGCTTGAATTTTGTTTCTGGTGCCCACCCTACAACAAGTCTCTTAAGCTTTACATCAGTCTGATTAAAGGGTGATTGCAGTCTCATTTAATTTAGTCCTCTGTTCGCTCGTTTCTTATATATTATTGGCCCTAGAACTTGAAATGGTGGTTTAAAGTTGACTTCTCTGCCTCCATAGACTTGCGGGAATTTTTGAATTTATTGCACTCAAGCACACCCAGGATGGAGAGAGTTTTGTGTAAGCTATCTTACTTCTTTTTCAAGCCTCTTATTATTATTAAGTTATGTTTTAGCTACATGCTGCATAAAGATATCCAATGCTTGTCTTGGTTGTTCTCTTGGTTGACAAAGCTAGTCACTTCAGCATGTCTTTGACGTTGACAAAGTTGGTTGTTATCCTCTTTGATATTCTTGATATTTTGGTATGGATAAGGTATCTGTTATCACATGAGTTCATCCAGGCTTGTTGTCGCATGCATTTGGAAGCTTCAAGCTATATGCTGCATAAAGACATCCAATGCTTGTCTTGGTTGTTCTCTTGGTTGACAAAGCTAGTCACTTCAGCATGTCTTTGACGTAGACAAAGTTGGTTGTTCTCCTCTTTGATATTTTGGCTTTCACTTCCTCCATTTTCCACATTATTTTTTCTTACTTCCCCATTTTTTACCTTATCTGTCAATCTTCGTGGTTTACAATGGGTTACAACTACCTTGCTGTTTTTGAGGCGGTAGTATAGTTGGCTTAATAAGATCATAATTCATCTTGTGAAGATGCTGTTGAGTACTGGTGTTCCTTTCCCATCTTCTTTGCTGCTTTGAGTAATGGAATTGGATGTGTGAGATAAGTTTGATGCAGGATGGTCTCTTATGATTTGGAATTTTTTGTCTTCACGTGCCTTGTAATCAGTCAGGGCAGAAGAAAGATGTCATTGGATGATTTGATTTCACGTCTTTAGATGCTGGCTTCAGTTTCTTCAACAGAGTGATGATCAACTTTGCTTCTGAGTTTCAAGATGCATAAAGATTATTTTGATAGTTAAAGTTCTGGTTTCAGAATCACTTTGCTGTGTCTTCTTGATGTCATAGTTTACAATTGAAGACCTAGCTGTTAATTTGTTTCGTCATCATGTGGCTTCTACATGATAGGTCCTTTGCTATCTGAATCTGAATTAGTGTGTTCGTTGATTGCATCTCCATCATAGTTTCCTATTTGATATATCTGTAATTCATCGAGTCGAATTAAGAAGTGTTTTGAAGTTGCTGTTTCCTTGTACAGAAATCTGTTTGAATATGATTTTCCAGGTTAAATTTGGTTATCCTCTATTTTGACACTGGTTTTTAAGTAATCAAACTGTTGGTGTTATGGTTGTAGCTGGGCAGTTCTACGAGGGAAAAGATGGTTTGAAATACAATTTCTTATGCAGCTTCTTCTTGTAATGTGTGTTGATAAGTGATATTTGACTGGTGATTTTAAGTCTTTTGACGTTGGAATGGAGAGCACAATAGCTAGGAAAATCTTTAGTTTGATCCCCTACATTTTGCTGCCTTCAGGTTTTTTTACTCGAAAAATGCGGAGAAAAGAAATGAGAATAAGCAGTTCTGGTATTTTATGGTTGAGGGCTTGTATGATCCGTCTTTTTGCTTTACCCCTTGCTTGCTTCAATTTGCCTCGCTTGTGGTTATTAGTTGCAAGACATTTTATTGTGGCCGGATTTCTCCAGAAGATGGCATATTATTGGATTTAATATAGGCACTTATGCTTATACTATTGAGCTCTTTGTTGCCATTTTGGTGTGCTGATGTTGCCAGGTGTTGTGACAGTAGTTCTTGCAGCATCTGGTTGTGTGATTCAAGCTAATTTTGGTTCAAATTTGTGATATGATGCTGTCGTTGTTCACTTGCTTGAGAAGTGTTGGCTTACCTCATCAGCCAAGTAGCTTTGTGATGGTTATTTGGCCTTCCCGTCTCTTCCAATCAACTTGACCAAGTTTTTCTTTTGGAATTTATCTATTTCTAAAGAGTATTTTCCCTGTATCTGTGCAAGCTTTCTGTTTAATGAAGGGTCGTAACAGCCTGGTTGTTTCCCTTTGTGGTAGTCACGCAGTTGGATCAACTTGTCTAAATGTGTTTGCATCAACAGTG
>JAOQMM010000006.1:2234542-2246801 GCA_027563515.1 Erythroxylum platyclados
GGAAATGGCTATTTTCAAGGTCCCAAAGATGCTCCTCTTGAAGCTGCATCGGCTTGTCCTGGAATTTATGGCAAAGGTGCCTATCCAGGTTACGCCGGTGATCTCTTGGTTGATTCTACGACTGGTGCTAGCTACAATGCACATGGCGTCAACGACAGGAAATACTTGCTTCCTGCTTTATTTGACCCTTCAACATCAACTTGCTCTACTCTCGTTTGAGCCAGATCACACTAAGAATTTGTGCGTTGGGGAGAACTTTGAGGGATTCTTTGGTTTAGTTAATTATTCGTTCATTCGTTGTACTAAGGTTACATAATGAAAACGATAACATTCATCGGCAATACAGTACTAGTCTCGACCACGACTCATTCCATACTACCTTTAATTATTTTATGACTGAAACATTATCAGCAACAATTTGCCAGCTGATTAACAAGTAGTTTGAAAAAGAAAAATCAAATTGAATTATTTGTTTATGAAGTTTAAAAAATTTTATTTGATTTTATTAAAATTATATCATAATTATAATTAGAATTATATTTTAATTACAATTAGTAATTTACTAACTCTAATTATAATTACTAATTTAGGTTTAATTTAAAAGGAAATATAATATCTCTTTCTATAAATATGAAAAAGACACATCTTAAAATATTTTGAAAATTTTTCTCTGAAACATGGATATAATTAGAGATAAGACATATGAACAATTTTTGGTTGACAGCTCTGAGAAATGTCTTTTATATAAAAATTCTAAATTAAATATGATTTAACTTTTTATTTATAATTTGTAATTTTCAAATTATTCAATTTAAAAAATATAATTTGGGAAATTATTTTTCCATCATATTCTTCATTCAGTCTTAGTTAATTTCTAAATAATTGTCATCTCTCATTTAAGTGTACACAGTATATGCATTATAATTAAGAAAAACGTATTTTTTACGAAATTCAAACAATGTGATCTCATATTTTAATATAAAAAGTTTTTTGGCAAGTAAGATTTGACTTCTTGGGACTATTGTATTAGGTCAACTTACAGATCATCAAAGTAAGAGCGTCAGCAATCAGCGTCGTTTTTTGCTCCTTTCGTGTCTTTTTTATAGGTCGATTCTTCTCTTTATTAATTTATTTAAGAAACTATTCATTCAAAAAAAGAAACTTTAAATTTTAATAGATATAACAGTAATTATATTTGCATATAACTTAATATTTTTATATAAAATTTTACTCTCTGTTTTCGTTGCAAAACTTTTCAAATTTCATTATCCATAAATTGACTTAGATAAAAAATAAAAAAATTATATAAAATAAATATATAAAAAAGAGCTAAATCTGTAATCATATGTGTGATTTGAATGCATCACATGAATAAAGAAAGACCAGCTGTATGAAAAAGAAAAAGAAGACGAATTAGATAAACTAATTCTGCAATTGTATATATAATTGATGACACGCGTGTATTATATGAATAAAAGAAGACTTTGACTTTCGGTTTTCAATAACTAATTAATAAGATAACTTTATTTAAAAAATAAACTTTTATAAAATTCTTCTTGTAATATTTATAAAAATTAAAAATGAGTTATTTATTATAAAAAATAAATATCACAAGTTTGCCAGAGGTAACACTTGTCTGATACTAAAGGATGAAAATCATTCCTCTCGTATATGGAGAATATCAATTAATTCTTAAAAGTGAGATATTAAAAAACTATTCATACAATAATAATACATAACCAACTAAATATTTTTTATTATTTATCCATTAATACCTTCTCAAATTCATTAACCAAGCACCTCTTAATTATAATTATCCCAGTTATCATTGCAAAATCAAGCACATAGATACAAATATAATAATGTCAAGAGAATGATTGCTCAAGGAGAAGTGGATACAAAACATATTCCTGCCAGAAAAATCATAAAATTATATGGATAAGTCAATTCCAAGAGTTGTGTTTTATATGCATGTTATATCATTAGGATTTTGTAAGATTTAAATTTTGGTTTTATTTAATCTTTATTATATATAATTTTATGAGAATTTAATTCAAATTTAAATTTCATATCTTATATATTTAATTTTTAGCGTGACTTCTAAAACATCTTTAAAAGCATATGTCCCTAATTGAGGTGACCAAGATCCTGGAAAAAGCCACGCTGATTATATTTGGTACCAATGGAGCATTGATTGTGTCTAATTATGATTTCTGCTGAATTAGGGGAATCCGATTTCGTAATACAATAAACAACCGTCCCAACTTTGGCCTTTGCAATCCTATAAATACGCTTTCCCCCAAACCTGACCGCTGACCTTTGCCCTTTTTTATCGGGTTCTGCTTTGTTTATCCTTCGGTTTCTACTTCTTATAATGGTGTTTGATATGTTTAGACGTAGGAAGCAGAGGACGATTCACGTTTCTTTGACGAATTGCTTGGTATTTGGTCTGAAAGTGGTGTCTATGGCGGTTATTTGCCGATTTTGGAAGACGATTTGGAGTTGGATTTAGAAGATATGGATTTTTAGACGATGATCGTAATGGAGTGTGATTTTATTGAAGAACTTCCTCCGATATCAGCGTTTGTTTTGATTATGGCTACTGTTTCTTGTTGGACGACGTCTTTCTTTATAGCCCTTGATTCATTGTTAGGTTATGATCTTGAATCCTATTCTGGTTTTTAACAGTCAACAGATATCAAAACCTATGATGGAGAGGATGTGAGAGAAACCGCAATGGCTAATCTTGAATCCTACGGTTATCCTAGAATTTGATCCTAACATAGATTGTCGTTTCATCAGTTGGCTATCAGAGTTTGTTTTGATTATGGCTACGGTTTCTTGTTGGACGGCTTCTTTCTTTGCAGTCTTTGATTGGTTATTCAGTTATAATCTTGAATCCTATTTTGGTTTTCTTAGATTTGAAATTGGTGTGTATGCGGTTATTTGCCGATACGAAGACGATTTGGAGTTGGATTTAGAAGATATGGGTTTTTAAACGATGATCGTGATGGAGTGTAATTTTATTGAAGAAATTCCTCCGATATCAGCGTTTGTTTTGATTATGGCTGCTGTTTCTTGTTGGACGTCTTCTTTCTTTGTAGTATTTCATTAATTAGTCGGTTATAATCTTGAATCCTATTCTGATTTTAACTTTTAACAGATCTGAAAACCTCCGATGGAGAGGATGCGAGAGAAACTGAAATGTCTAATCTTGAATCCTACGGTCATCCTAGAAGATGTTCCTAATAGAGATTGTTGTTTCATTAGTGCTTCCTAGGCTATCAGAGTTTGTTCTGATTATGGCCACGGTTTCTTGTTGGACTTCTTCTTTCTTGGTAGTATTTGATTAATTATTCGGTTACAATCTTGAACCCTATTTTGGCGTTCGTAGATCTGAAAACTACTGATGAGCGGATGTGAGAGAAACTGATGTGGACGAAAAATGTCTTTTGTTGTGTTCCACTTTTTGAGTACTAAGAACTGTGAACAAGTAAATCTGAGAAACAGTCAACCTGTTTTTACAGGATACATCGAGCAATGGCTTAATTATTGAGTTCTTGGAGGTCATACGGCTCTCGCATCTCTAATTGGTTTCACAAGTCCTCTTTTGGTTGATTATTAATGCAATATCTAGTTTTGTTTATTTGTTTTTCTGATCTTGGTCTTTGTATTATGTTAGTATTTTCGTGTTGACAGAATTCGACGAATATCTGGTTTTTTGGACAGAATTCTACGCATTATTCTGATCTTTCAGGTTTGCGTTAGAAGATGGCATAATAGAAGACTGTAACAAGGGATCTTTTTCCTCCCCCGTTGAGCTTGTTGTTGCTATATTGGTGTGCTCATGTTGACATGTGTTATGACGCTGGTTCATCTGAGTATTTTGCAGCATGCATTTGTGTGCTTTCTGTTGTTCTCTTGCTTGAGAAAGTTTTGTGGTTGGATATGCTTAGCTTGGATGTGAAACACAACATCTGCATAGCTGAATGTTTTTCTGGATGCTAGATTAAGTGATTAAAACTGGCGTATTTTCTCTACAAAATTGTGGACTTTTGCCAGTGTTATCCTTGTACTGGTGTTCCTTTCCCCCACCTTTGCTTCTATGTAAGTTATTAAAATGGATGTGAAACATAGCTTGATGGTGTTCTCTTATTTTTGGAAGCTTATATTCAGTCTTTGGTGAATTGGGTGTGAAATCCTCTCAACTGCTCATAAGGTGGGAGATGGGAGGTCTAAGCTTTGGGTTGCATTTACTGTCAGAGTTGATTTTGTTGTTTTAGAATCACAGGCTTTTGGCTTCATAATGTGAGTTTGTGGCTCTTTGGTTCTTCTGATAATAGTTCTTTGTTTGGCCTCTTCTTATGTGGATTAACCAATTCTAACCCTATTGCACATCTTTGCTCCTAGTTTAAGGTCTTCCATATTTTTATTATGAAATCTTGACTGGTGATTTCACGACTGTTACTGTTATGATGTAGACGACAATGTCTAATAAAAGTTGAGAACTTGGAATCCTCATTTTTTTTGCTGGTGTTTCTTAAGACATAAGTAGCCACAATCTGAGACTTGATTGCATGTTTTGATAATCTGATTTTACTGACTGTTCTGCATAGATCATTGGTGTTTTTTTTGGCTTTCTCAATTCTTCTTTTGTTTCTGGAGGTTATTATTTGAAGATGTCTGGTTAATTGTGGCTGAAATGTTGCGTATAGGTTTCGATGGATCTCTGCTCCCTGGTATTTCTGTTTCATGTAATTTTGGAGGCTTTGATAATGTTTTAGGATGCAAGTTCTGTTTGGAGCTACGCTTGAAGATGGTTCATTTTGTATTTTCTTGAGGTCATTATCGCATTTGCTCAACTGTGACTGATGTCCTCTTCCATACTTGGTTCTGTGTCTTGCGCTGGTGTTTCTGAGTAGTGTCCTATTTCCCATCTTTAGTGCTGTACAAGGTTTAAAATGGATGTGCTAGACAAGCTTTTACGGTTGATGGTCTGTTTATGAATTCAAGTTCTGTTTGGAGCTACACTTGAAGATGGTTCATTGTGTATTCTCTTGAGGTCATGATTGCATCTGCTCAACTGTGACTGGTGTCTTCTTCCGTACTTGATTCTCTGTCTTGCACTGGTGTTTCTGAGGAGTGTTCTATTTCCCATCTTTAGTGCTGTACAAGGTTTAAAATGGATGTGCTAGACAAGCTTTTAATAGCTTTTATGGTTGATGGTCTGTTTATGAAGCTTTATGTTCCTTATGAGCTGGTATACAACGGTTCTGTTTTGTATTATACTCATTGGAGAGGGAAAATGTGCTTGAGGTTTTGTTTCCTTAACACCTAACCGGTATTTGCTAAAACATCCATCTTTTATCTACTTATTTTATCCTTCCGTGATATTATTAGCTGATCAGATTCAAATTGTTATTGTGGTTTTAGGTTAACAGTTGATATCAAAACTCTTGTTGCAAGCACAATAAGATAAACAAAACTCATGATTAAAGATCAGCTTTGAAGTGCAGTTCTTCTACTTGTAGGTCTCAAATTACACTCCCGTGGATTTATTGAAAGTTTGTCCATGTCGTCTTCAGTAACCAGCGGGAACTGTTCTTTGATATAATGATGTCCTAAAATTATGGGTTTGATTATTCTGAGTATTTCATGTTATGATAATGATTGGGACAATATCGAGTGCTAATTGCTGGATTATTACCTTCCATACAGTTTGAGGAGTTTTCCTCTGTATTCTAAGATCAGTCAGCAGTTCACTATGGTTAAAATTTTACAGATCCGAAGCAAGAGTGTTTCTAAATTCTGGATATCCATCTTTCTATGTTGACAGAATTCCAACTGTCCATATTGTTGCACGCAATGCAGTGAGAGATTTGGGAAGTTACTTTAATTTTGGGACTGGTTTGAGTTTAAACCATCTGCATTAACTTTTTCTATGTAAACAAGATGTGTTAATGATGCTGATGAACTTTATGATATTGTCTCTGATAATAAACCGTCTGCCTTGATGCTTTTATTTCAGAACTTTGGACAACTTCATTTGTTTCTGAAGCTAGTATATATTTGTAAAAGTAATATGTTTTAATTTTCCATGTTCCCGATGATTCACAAACTAAATGCGAAAGGAAGTGCCAGCAACCATTACATATTAGTTGTGATGCAGCTTTGGATTTGTACAATGTTTGTTCCAACACTTTCATTAGTTATGGAGCTCTGTGCCAAGATAATTATGGGCTTCCAATGAACCAAATGATTTTGAATTTTGCTCACATTTAAGGGTTTGTATATGTAACTTGCATTTATAGGATAGTTGTTTTGTATCCCGACTGCGGAATATTGACTGCTAGCATATTTTTATCTGCTGGAATGTGGTCTTGGTGGGTATGTAGCTGGTTATTTTATAGTGAGACAATCATTAGAGGAAGTTGGGAGGTATTCTGTGATGAAGGCAAAGGGTTAGTGATGTTTCCCATTTTATTTGGGTGCCTATCCCCTAGTGGAATATTTGGACTGTAGTTGTAGAATCTTTCTGGCTGGTTGAATCTTCAGGTTCATAACTTGTTGTATACCAATGGCTCCTATGTACTTATGATACAGCTTGACACCATTCTTGTGGCTTCTTCCTGTTGAGGCAGGTGAAAGTTGGATTTTGTGGTTCATAAGTGGTTGGTACTTGGTCCCTAGATTTTCCAGGTGATAGACATCTATTGTTGGTTGTGTTGGTATTTCTACTTCGCTCCTTTGTGTTTGGCTTCTCTCACTTCATCTATGTCCATCATGTCATTGTTGGGTGTAGGATAGTTTATACTGTATTTCAGGTTCTCTTCAAAATGCTTGAAACTACATCATCTGACAGAGGATAGTTTTTTCGCCTCCTATAGGCTCTTTCTTGCCAATTTGGTATTAATTTTCATGTGTACTACATTAGTTTGTCCTGCCTTGTTGCAGCAAGGATTTGGGAGCTACAGGCTGTTGCTGTATAAAGACGTTGAATGCTTCTCTTGGTTGTTCACTAGCATGAGAAATTTGGGTTGACTCTATAGTAGTGGATGGTTCCTTTTATTATCTCCTTTGCTGCTTTACAAGATTATTTCGGAGTTGATGTTTTGGTTTCTGTCATCTTGGTGTTTTAGTTTGTGGCTGCTTGGTAAGAAGAGTTTCTGCATATGTGTTTTCCTTTATATGTGACCTAAGAATTAATTTGAGATCTTTTAACTCACAATTGAAAATTGTGCTGCTGATTTGTTTCATCATCATCATCCACATGGAAGATCCTTTGGTTTCTGCTTCTAATCTAGCGTGTCTCAATTGATCAATTCATCTTGATTTCATGCTTAACATATCTATGGTCGGGTCATGGGATTGTGCTTTCTTGTTCTGGAGCTGCTGTTTTTCCCCACATGTCTCTGGCTGAATATGCTCGTCAAGGTTAGATTTGGTTAATTCAATTTTGGTGTTGGTTATTGAGTAATCAAATAAGGATTCTTATTCTAAAATAAAGATTGTTACCTTTTGTACTTAAGCCCTTTCTCTATTTAAGGGAGGATAATATTCAATGAAGGTATCATTATTCTGAGTCAAGAAAAGTGCAAAGGGAGTTGGGGATCTCTTACAAGTCACCATTGGGAAATCTTTCAAAATAGGTTCTTCGAAGAGTGAAAGAACCGGGGGAAATCAAGAAGACTTTCCCACTAACAGACCTGTGATGAGATCCATTCCACGGGCTTGGAACAGTTTGGTATCAGAGCAGGTTGTCATGGGTGATTCTGAACAGTTGACGATGAGAGTTCACAATTTGGAACAAAAACTTATAGAAACTAGCAAGGAGATGCTAGAGATCAAGGATGGCATTCAGGAATTGAGGCGTTTGATGGAGTTACACTTTTCTGGCAGGGAAAACAGAGTTTAGGGGACTGCAGCCATAGGCATCCACTTACCAGCCATGGCAGGCTGCATAGGGAGTTGCAATCATCCCCGAATATAGCAGGCTGGAATTTCCTTCCTATAATGGAATTGGGGATCCTTTGGGATGGCTATATAGATTTGAACAATTATTATCCATCAAAGAACAGAAGAAAAGGATAAAGTGGGATTAGCTGCATTCCATATGACAGAAGAGGCACAATTATGGTACTACCGATTGGAACAGGTGGAATTTGGGCTTAGTTGGGCCCAATTCAAATCCTTTTGCCTTCTTAGGTTTGAATCCCGTTAACTAGCCGATCAACCTAAAGCAAACTGGATCTGTGGAAGAGTATCAACGACAGTTTCAAACTATCCTTGCGAGAGCAACTTCTGTACGAGCATACCAATTGGTTGACATGTTCATTCCGAGTTTAGTTGAAACATTAAGGGTGGATGTGGAGATGCAAAATTCCTCTAATTTGGTTATTGCTATGAATTTGGCTCAAGCTTTTGAAAGGAAAATACAACTCAATTGTGGCAATATTAGTATTGAGCGACCTCAAATAACATGGGCAGCTTCGAAACCATTCGGGACTACCCCATCTTCAGCAACCAGCCAAGAATAGAGATCGTAGATGGGTAGCAATTCAAAGCCGATGTCCAGCGTGGGAAGAAGTGTTGTAGCACCCCCTATATGGAGATTGTCCAAGGCTAAGATGTCTGAACGAAGGGCGAAGGGAAAATGTTTTAATTGTGATGAACTTTACTCACCTGGGCTCAAGTGCAAACGGCTTTTCTGCCTCTTAATGGATGACTAAAAGGATGACGAAGATGAACCCAATATGTTAGAACCTGAGATTTATCTCCATGCTATTACCGGAATCAAGAACTCTCAAACTATGCAATTGTAGGCATGGGTTGTTGGAAGAAAAATATTGATCCTTGTTGATTCTGGAAGCATGCATAATTTTATATGTCACCAAACCGCCCTCTTGTTGAAACTACCAATGGCCATCAAATATAGATTGCAAGCAATTGTAGCAAGTGGTGAAAAGGTGCACATCCCAGGCATCTGTGGGGGAGTCCCAAGTACAGGTTAATTCTAAATTTTTTCTTGTTGATTATTTCTACTAACCTTGGATGGAATTGATGTGGTCCTAGGAGTAAAATGGCTCAGGACTTTTATGCCCCATCCTATGGTACTTCAATTACCTCACAATGACCTTTCATTTGAATGGGAGGCAAATTTCTTGGAACATTAGTGAAAGAAAAATACCCACAGCCTCATTTGATTCAGGATGGAGCAGCGCATGTAGCAACCATGGAAAAGCTTCTTGCGGATATTTTAGATATATTCCAAGAACCTAAAGCATTTCCTCCTTCCAGAGCCTGTGATCACAGGATCACCTTGCTGCTAGGATCGGGACCAATAGTAGTAAGGCCTTATCGCTATCCTCACATGTAGAAACATGAGATCAAAAGACAATGTGTTGAAATGTTGGAACAAGGGATCATTCGGCCTAGTCGTTCCCCCTTTTCTTCTCCTGTTTTGTTGGTAACAAAGCATGATGGAACTTGGAGATTTTGTGTGGATTACAGGGAGCTTAACAACCGGATAGTGAAGGATAAATTTCCTATCCCAATTGTGGACGGGTTGTTGGATGAACTTCATGGTGCCCAATATTTCACCAAATTATACCTAACATCAGGGTACTTTCAAATTCGAATGGCTTCCGAAGACGTTGAGAAGACTATGTTCCAAACTCATCTTGGACATTTTGAATTTTTGGTTGTGCCATTTGGGCTTACAAATGCACCCTCTACATTTCAGTCCTTGATGAATGAAGTATTTCAATCCCATCTCCGTAAATTTGTTTTAGTGTTCTTTGACGACATTCTAGTTTACAGTAAAACATGGATAGAGCACATGTATCATTTGCGGACTATGTTTGGGCTACTTCAACAACACAAGGTCTTCCTCAAACGATCCAAGTGCTCCTTTGGTGAAGGTCACCTACTTCGGCCATGTCATCAACAGAAATGGGGTATCGGTGGACAATACCAAAATTCAAGCAATCAAGGATTGGCCCACGCCCAAATCAGCCAAGACTCTATACGGCTTCCTCAGATTGACAGGGTATTACCACAAATTTGCACAAAATTATGGTGTGATGACTGCTCCATCAACCAACTTGCTAAGGAAGAATGCTTTCCATTGGGATGATGCTTCTACAACAATTTTTGATAACTTAAGGATTGCCCTCTCAACCACTCCAGTCTTGTAATTGCCGAACTTTGATCTTGAGGTTATAGTTGCATGCGATGCATCTCGAATGGGGATTGATGCTGTTTTGTAGCAACAAGGGAACCCAATTGCTTTATTTAGCAGGAAATTGGCTGATTGACATCTGAAGCTACCAACCTATGAACGAGAATTAATTAGATTAGCTAGAGGAGTTCAACATTGGAGGTTGTCCTTGCGGGGAAGAGCATTTGTTATCAAAACTGATCACCATGACCTTAAATACTTGTTGAAACAAAGGTTGGTCACTTCCCCCCAGCAACATTGGGTTAGCAAGCCGTTGGGATTTCCAGGTAGACTACAAAGCTGGCTCACTTAACCAAGCAGTAGATGCATTGTCTAGGCGTGATGATGACACGATGCTTCTTTGAGGTATTTCAAGTCCCCGAGTCACCTTATTGGATAGCATCAAGTTGGAGGTGACAGAGTTTGCTGAGCTGAAGGCTCTAGTCCAGAACATTCAGTTAGGTTCAGCAAACCCAAATTGGGCCTTCACAAATGGACTCGTGATGTATAAGGATCAGTTATACTTGTTGGCTAATTCCCCTTTGACTCCCTCCATCATTTCCAGCGTTCACAACTCCACACATGAAGGGATCTAGAGCGTCCAAGCTGATTTCCATTGGCTAGGAATGAAAGCATCTATTAGGGAGTTTATTCAAAATTGTTCAATTTGCCAGCAAAACAAGTGGGACATTTGCGTCCAGCTGGTCTACTACGGCCCCTTCTGATTCCAACACATATATGGGCTGATATTTCCATGGATTTTGTGGATGGGTTGCGCAAAGTTGGAGGAAAATTAATCCTTTACGTTGTGATAGATCACTTCTCCAAGTATGCTCATCTCATCCCCCTTTCTCATCCCTATAGCGCTACTTTTGTTGCCCATGTATTCTTCATGCAAAATTTTCATTTACATGGGTTACCTGGAACTATTTTAAGCTATCGGGATCCAATATTTACTAATAACTTTTGGAAAGAAATATTTCACTTAAGTGGTACAGCCTTAGCTTTTTCCTGTGCATATTATCCTCAATCGGGTGGTCAAATTGAGGTGGTGAATCGCACTATCGAGATGTATCTTTGTTGTTTTGTAGGGGATCAGTCAAGAAAATGAGTTGATTGACTTTCTTGGGCTGAATATTGTTATAACACAACCTATCATTCTTCTTTGGGAGCTACTTCCTTCCTAATCTTCCTCGCTACTTGTCTTATGAACCTGATTCTACCCGTTTGGAGGAAGTTGATCGTTTATTGCAAGAACGAGATGCTCTTTTGGCTGAGATGCATCATCACTTACAGCAGACTCAACTCCGAATGAAGCAAGCCTATGATCAGCATCATCCGGAGCTGTCATTTGAACCTGGACAGTTTGTTTGGTTCTCAAGCCTCAATCCATTCTTTGTTCCAGAGTTAATCGGGGTCTGGTTGAAGTTCTAGTAGAATGGGCTAGCTTACCATTGGATGAAGCAACCTGGGTTCCCTTGACTGAGTTCCAGGAGACTTATCCAGAATTCAAGCTTGAGGACAAGCTCTTAGTTTAGGAGGGGAGTAATTTTATGGACTCTTTTATTGGGAAGAAATACAGCCGCAAATAGAAGCAGTAATTCTTGGAGTCAGTCTTGATTTTTAGCTTTAGACTTTCTATTTTAATATTTTTATTATCTAGAAAGGGAATATTATTATTCTTTATTTAATGGCTGTTTTTTAGGTAGTCTTCCTAAATAAGGATTCTTATTCTAAAATAAAGATGGTTACCTTTTGTACTTAAGTCCTTTCTCTATTTAAGGGAGGACAATATTCAATGAAGGTATCATTATTCTGAGTCAAGAAAAGTGTAGAGGGAGTTGGTGATCTCTTACAAATCACCGAAGAGTGTAAGAACGAACTAGGAGAAATCAAGAAGACGTTTCCACTAACAGACCTGTGACGAGATCCATTTCAGGGGCGGTAACATCAGGTGCTTGAAAATAAGAAGTACTGAACTTTAGGTACTTGTTTTGTATTGAGCTCTCGTCTTTCTTAGATGAAGACCTTCATTTTTCG
>JAOQMM010000006.1:2262303-2272355 GCA_027563515.1 Erythroxylum platyclados
TCATATTCTTGAAATGAGTGCCAAATTTGTCTTTGAATTCACAGCTAGAAAAATAATGCAGAGAGATTGTGTTATGTTTACTGTCAACTCTACTATTCTCTGCATTAATGTTCAAGGTTCATATTACTGTTGATGTTACTGTTCACCTTGTAGTAACTTTGTAATTTTAAGATTTTCTGTCTAATTTAGATAAGCAAGATTGGTTTATCTTTAACAAATGAGATTCTGTAATAGGTAGCCTTTTAAAGCTAAATGTATAAATGTTATGAGTTGTTCTGATGGTGGTAGAGAATTTTAGTTGACAATTTTGTTATCGCTTGTCTTCTGATATAGAATACCAACTTTGGTTTAGTGATTGTTTTTCTCTTTGATTCAGTCTAGATGTAAGATTAGTCGATCATCTCTTTATGTTTTATACCAAAAAGAGGCTTGGCATGAACTCAATACTCCAAATTGAATGCCTTATTGATCTGAGGTTGGTATTTGATTATTTCCTCTGATGATATTCAGATAGAGACGCGTAACAACAAATTGGAATTGCAGTCTGTAAATAACAGAAAACTCATTGAAGAGCTTGACAAGCTTCTTGAACGATTGCGTGTCCCTTCTGAGGTATGTTATCCATTACTTTCATGCCTACTTAAGATTATTAAGTTAGTGAAATGCACTTACGTCATCTTGTTCTAACATTATTCTGTTGTCTACAGTATGCTGCATGTCTAACAGGAGGGTCATTTGATGAGGCTCGCATGCTCCAAAATATTGAAGCATGTGAGTGGCTAACTGGTGCTGTGCATGGTCTTGAAGTACCAAATATTGATCCAGTCTATGCAAATATGCGTGCTGTATGTGCTTTGCCTCCTTTCTCAATCAATTTTCTACCCAACTTAACAATAAAACAGAAAGTTGCAATGTGATTGGTGTAATATGCCCCATGTTCATAACCTGATATTAGCCCATTTGAGTTGCTAGTTTAACTCTGGTTTTATCCAGGGATCATATTGTTTGTTCACACAAAAAAATCCTATTAAATTGCTATATGTTTTCTTGATCAATCTTTAAACATAAACATCCTCCTGGAAGTAGATTGCAAATTATATCTTCAATCTTCTTCTTCTTATGTTTTGACTAAATTCAACAGGTAAAAGAGAAAAGAGCCGAACTTGAAAAACTAAAAAATACTTTTGTCAGGAGAGCTTCTGAGTTCTTGGGAACCTACTTTGCTAGTTTGGTGGATTTCATGATAAGTGACAAGAGTTACTTCTCACAGGTATTGTTAGGTTGTAAGTCTGTATCTTCTTCTTGATGAATGTTAATGCAATTAAAAAGATTCTAAGCATTAATTGTGTGTTTGCATTGAAACAGCGGGGACAACTGAAGAGGCCTGATCATGCCGACCTAAGGTACAAATGCAGAACATATGCTCGCCTACTTCAGCATTTGAAGGTTGACTTATCAACAGATATATTTGACTTCCATTTATATTTTTATGTGTCCGTCTTACTTATCCCTTTTTGAACTTCACCCTCTGTTTCAGAGCCTTGATAAGAACTGCCTGGGTCCTTTAAGGAAAGCATATTGTAGCTCCCTTAACTTACTCCTTCGCAGAGAGGTTAGAAGCTCACTCTTTGCATCAAATGCTTTGTAGCTAATTGCTTGTTTATTTGAATTTGTTGGTGTTATGTTTCCCTAGATTGTTCTGTGGCTTTAGAAGATGGCTGGGAAAAAAATTTGCTAAAATTTTTGAAAGCTATCCTTTCACAGGCTCGCGAATTTGCTAATGAGCTCCGTGCTAGCACAAAAGCATCTAGAAATCCTCCAGTTTGGCTTGAAGCTTCTTCAGGCTCTAATCAGAGTACAACTGCAGATACTTCCGCAGTTTCTGATGCTTATGCTAAAATGCTGACTATTTTCATCCCACTCCTTGTAGACGAGGTCATACTTCTTTACATGTGTGAAGTGCATTGGTTTTGTTCATGTTTTGTACTAATTTTTTATCTTTTATGGCTTATACCGCAGAGTTCATTTTTTGCACATTTTATGTGCTTTGAAGTTCCTACACTTGTTCCTCCAGGGGGTTTTGCTAATGGCAATAAAAGTGGAAGTTACCATGACGAGGGGAATGATGAAGAAGATGATGATTTGGGAATCATGGATATTGATGATAATGACAATAAAGCTGGTAAGCCTTATTGGATTCAGCTGCAGTTTGGTTTGAATTAAAATTTGTTTCAGACAATTTAATGATAGGGATTTCATTTTGCAGGTAAAAATTCGGCGGAGCTGGCAGAATTAAATGAATCTCTTCAAGATCTACTTGATGGAATTCAAGTAAACATACAGTCTGTCTTTCTATTTTGTGCATTTGTCTTGACTCTTAGTTGTAACTTATAAAGGCTGCTCTTTAAGTTCTATGAGCGTAAGGGAGTTACAGATTTAAATTGTTTTATTTATAAGATTTTGATTAATGAAGATACAGATTGATCTTTCTATTTTATTGATATTTAAAAGATGCACATTCCTTTGAAATTTGAAGAATTCTGAAATTTAGATCTTGTGGACCAATTACAGTGTACACGTGCCTTTTACTGAACCAAACTTGAGTCATACTGATGCTTAGCTCTGCTCTAGCAGGTGGATTGATTCTCAAATAAATAATCTTTGTATCATTTGGTTGTAATAATCACTGGGTAGCAAGAATGGTTATTGGTTATGCAATTCCGAGATTAATTTCCTATTCTTTGATTTTGACTTTTGAGAGGTTTTTATGTGATGAATTTAGGAAGACTTTTATGCTGTCGTTGATTGGGCCTACAAGATTGATCCTCTGCGCTGCATATCAATGCATGGGATCACAGAGCGCTATCTGTCTGGTCAGAAAGCTGATGCAGCAGGATTTGTGCGTTTGTTGCTTGGTGACCTGGAGTCAAGAATTTCTATGCAATTTAACCGTGTATGTGCTGACTTTGAGAAGAAAATGAATCCCCACCTTACAATTATAATTGTTTCTTTAGATGTCTACTTTACATTGTCTTCTGCTTTACAGTTCGTTGATGAAGCTTGTCACCAGATTGAGAGAAACGAGCGCAATATGAAGCAAATGGGGGTCTTATCATACATCCCGAGGTAATATTTTTGAGAAATGCCAGATTTTGCTGAAGATATGAAGTTGTGGATTGCTGCATGAATATTGCAAGTTGTTTTTGGTTTTCTGTGTTATTTTCTTGTATGGATCTTTTACATGAGCGGCAGAATGAAATGCAACGCATGACCTTGCAAAGATAGTAGTAATATTTTCTTGCTATTGAACATCTAGGCAGATAGTTTATTGACTATGTAAGGAAGTGATTTTGTAGGTGCTTGATCTCACTAGACGTAAATAGCTCAACTCAATATCGTTGTGAGACAATTAAGAACAAAATAGGTGAAATAAGCAAATAATGGGTTTCTATGTGAACAAACAAGAAAAATAAACAGATAAATAACTAGAGAAGGTATTACGATGGAACGTAGGTCATGCAGTTGGACCCAAAATCAGTTCTTGAGCTTCTAGATCCTTGGGAGGCTTGAGATGTAATCTACTATTTTTTTTTAATGTGAGATGTTGCGATAAGGTGCTGTTGTAGACTAGCCGGCCCTAAACTCTGAATTGATAATTCTACCTGATTTTTTTACTTTCTTTCTATGGTATGCCCTCAAACATTGTCATCATGATATAAGCAGATGCACCCTTCAAGTCCTTCTTTTTGAGGGGAAAGAGATTCACCTATTTAGATTGATAATCTGGCATAATAATTTTATCATTGACAGCATGAGGTGTAGCTAAATGAGATTTATTACCTAGTTGCTACTTCTTGTTAAAATACTGGTTTCTTACATGTTCAATGTCTTTCTGCTTCTACACAGATTTGCAACTCTTGCAACTCGCATGGAGCAGTACATCCAGGGACAATCGAGGGATTTAGTCGATCAAGCTTATACCAAATTTGTAAATAATCTTTTCAAACCTTTTTGTTCCATCTTTGTTTTTTACCACTGTGTGTTTTTTCTTCTGTTACCATATGCTATCTTGTTTTACAGGTGAGCATCATGTTTGTGACTCTGGAGAAAATTGCACAAACAGATCCAAAATATGCTGATATTTTTCTTTTAGAAAACTATGCTGCATTTCAAAACAGGTTTTCTATAATTCTTTTTGTTAATGCTTTTGAAACATTATTAAACGGCGGTTTTTAGAGTGAAATGTTTTATTACTATTGTTGTTATTTCTTTTTGGTTGTTACGATTGTGTATGATGGGGGTGTTTCTGCTTTGATTTGTAAGCAGTAACTATCAAGTCTGCTGATTGGAAACACTTGCATGCAGCTTGTATGATCTTGCAAATGTGGTTCCTACATTAGCGAAATTTTATCACCAGGCCAGTGAAGCATACGAGCAAGCTTGTACATGCCATATAAATATGATTATATACTACGTAAGAAATCTTAGCTGCTGATCCTTTTTTTTTTAATATATAATTAATTGTTAAATTGAGAGCAGCTAATGTTGCTGAATGATTTTTCAGTTACATTCTGGTACTATTTGTGCTCACTAAGTTTGCCTATTGCAGCAATTTGAACGCCTTTTCCAATTTGCTCGGAAGATTGAGGATTTGATGTACACAATACCACCAGAAGAGGTCAGATTTTGTGATCATAAATCATCTCTAACTAATAACTTCTGTATATTGTTCACACTACATAGCTACTTAAAACCATTTGACGTTTGTTTGAAAACGATATTGTGGGATACTATTCCACGCAAAATTATGCTTTCAGAATAAATATCTATGAGTAATTCTGGTTTAAAATATCAGGAATTATGCTCCTGATATTTGAGTAGTTTGCTCCGTAGATCTTTCGTAAATGTATCTCCTTTTTCTCTGAGGTAAAAAGTAGACATGCAATGTATGTCTGTGGATGTTGAAATATGAATGAAATACGGTTGCCAACCGCTCTCCTTTTCTCCTTAATGTTGTTTATGGAATGTATTATTCTAATTAAAGCAGGCATCTGCTTATCTCTTTTTCATACATACATTAGAAGGATGTGAGCTTCTAAAGCTTTAAAAGCTTGCATGCCTTGTGCTACAGACAAACTAAGAAAATTGAAATAAGCTGGCAAATTAGTGTGATGCTCACAAATTTAATAGAAATGTAAAAATTCAAGCCTGGTATTTGCAAAAGTAATGACAGAACAGTAAACTAGAAAGCTTTCTCTTGGGCCCTTACCATTCAAATGTTTTGTTGCTTGCTTCTATATACGATGGTTGTTTTAAGCCCACTGCTTTGCCAATATGCATCAAAAGGGTTTTATAACTTTTGAGTTAATAGTTTCAGTGAAAAGGTTGCTACCGTTGACTTGGAAAAGCTATATAATTTGTCGTTGCATCAGTATTAATATTCATCTATGCTTTTATCAAGTTTTCCTTCCACCTGCTAACTTCAAATTTTGTGATTTTCAGATCCCATTTCAGCTTGGGTTGTCAAAAATGGATCTGCGGAAGACGATAAAGGCCAGTTTATCCGGGGTAAGTGGGTTAATATCTGCATATGTTATTCCTGAGTTCAAACAAATGTGTTGTAACTGCTTTTTATTTTCTCCTATACAGGTTGACAAGTCTATTAGTGCCATGTATAAGAAGTTGCAGAAGAACTTGACTTCTGAGGAACTGTTACCTTCTTTATGGGATAAGTGCAAGGTAAAGTCTGGACCTAAACGTTAGGTTCCATGATTGGTGAAAAGCCTTTCCTAAGAAGATGCTTAGCAAATGCACTTTAGTTGGATTTGCTCCAAATTTACTTAAAAATAATTTTATTTTGACGGTCGCAGAAGGAGTTTTTGGACAAGTATGAGAGCTTCGTACAATTGGTTAAGATCTATCCCAATGAGACGATCCCGTCCGCGGCGGAAATGAGAGAGCTTCTGGCCTCCATGTAAGCTTTTGTAAAGAGAGTTTCTCTTGTATAAAAAGGAGTTGTAGTCGTATTAAAACTGCTGTGAGTATTCATTTTTGTTTTTGTTTTATTTCTAGTATTTTTATTCATTGTGCAAAAGTTTTGGTCGCATGTAGCTGAATTAATTATCAATTATAAATATATTCTTTTTATTATTTTATTAAGGATATATTATTCCATTTCCTGAGTTCCTTAGTCCTTAGTTAATGATGTATTTTGTTGATATTTATTACTAAAGTCTAAAAAAGGGGTTTATCTGAAAAGTTAAAAACTTTTTGAAAAATTTTAAAAATTGGAAAATTTTCTGAGGTTTTTAAAAATATAATCTTTTACCCGATAATTAATTTGGTTAAGCTTGGCCTTTTCTCTAAATGCTTATCTTACCTGTGACCCACGTGACGAGTCTTTGCCAAATGGGCAAAGACAGAACTACTTCGGAATTTCCATAACCAGTGGTGTTCTTTATCACTACCTTTCGAAAATGACATAATACGTCTTGTTCAATGCAACTAGTCCAATTAGCCTTGTGGAAGTCTATACAACAAAACAAACCCCATTGAAAGCTTAAGGTCCCTGAAACCGTGACCAAGCATTAAGGAAATAATAAAATCCTTTTCTAGTGATTGGTCATAAAAATTTATAAAATTACAATTATTTTGGTGACTTTAATGACTATAACTAATTTATTAACATTAAAAAATAATTTAAATTATATAAATTATAACTATCGTAAAAATTACAAAAATGAAGTTGACAACTATATGGAGAGGGTTAGAGCCAGCCACCTATTTGATTCCCTTTTGTTATACAATGTTTTTTATTCGAACCTCCATGCCTATACGGCTATATCTATACAAGCTGTTTTCGAAAGGAACATTGGACAAAACCTTCATGATAAGCTACCTATCCCTCACACAATCCCACCAATGGACAGTTTAGAGAGGATGAATATACAGGCCGAAGAAACTAGTACAGCACCAGCAAAACAAGCAAAATCCAAACAATTTGCTAACGGTATATTCGTGAATTTCTCCAGCAGACCCACTTGTAGTATCATCATCACTGCATGCACAATCCTAGACTTTGCTTTGGAAACTGATTCCATTTCTACCCATGTTGGAAGCGACTGAAATATATGTAAACCATTGCAGAAATATCAGTCGATGAATTAGCCACTGAAATGAAGAAACCCAAACTTTTTTTTATTTACTGATTCCGTTTCTTATGTGTTTTTCATGTTTGATTGTATTGTAGAGTATAAACAATCACCTTCAGATAGAAAAGGCCACACAGGTTCGACCCTGGCAACCATGGCCCTTTACCATTCGAGTTCTTTGATGCAACAAACGTGACGTACAGTCCAACCCCAAACATAAACAACGCAATTCCAATCAAGAACATGTCTGCAAAATAATCCAGATAGCAAACATTTCATGAAACCTGGCGAGTATTTTACAATACATACACAATTGGAAACGAAGAGAAATATATACGTTTATACCTATGGCTTCTATCAGTGCATTTATGATGTGTACTCGATGCGAACTTCGACACAAATAATCGAAATAATGAGAATAAGACTCTGATATGAGAAAGCAGCCCTGCAATAGGGTGCGAAAAATGCCTGGTCAGAATTTAGATATTTACGAGAAAAGACAGAGAAAAGAAAGGAAAATGAAGTGGCGATATTCCATAAACTGTGATTTTCCTTCCAAAAATGTTTACCTCCACAAAACATAATAGTGAACCGAGTAAGGTTCCAGCCACAGCAAACATTGTAAAGAATCTACAGTTGGCTATAACCTGCGCAAGGCCAAGAAAGTAGGGATTATATGCCATTCCCAGTTCGTGAACTGAAAGCTTTGTATTAGTTTGCAGTATTCAAACAAAAGGAGATAATAGGTGATGATAATATAACTGAAAGTGGAAGTGCATGCATGCTAGAACCAAATTACCCTTTCGATGAATCTCTGGGCTTGAAATTTCAGAGGCTTTCGTTTCAAAGCTGGCCTCAGAGTACTAACCAGGCCGCCACTAAGAGCTGCTAGCAAGGAAGCAAGATCAATTCTTTGAGCAGCCTCCTTCTCTGCAGCGGTCAAGCTCTCTGAAGCAACCATAGATACTGCCTTAACAGCTACGGTAGGTTTTCTCTTGCTATCGTCTTCTGCAGAAACCAGTATCTCTCCAACCAGTCCAGCCTTGGCGATGCATTTAACCTTAGCAACCGTCGAAAACGCTGCGGTGGGAAGAAGGACTTGACGCAGAGGCCTAGAAGAACGTAGCATCCTTGTGGTTGCCATTGTTCTTGTTGGATTTAGTTGGTTCTGTTAATTTATATTTGTAAAATTTCTTTTGGTCTGCGTGGTGGGTCTTATATGGTGGCGATATGAAGTGGAAGATTCTGTGGCATATTTAGGCGATTGTGTCTCTACGTGGGGGGTCAGCGAGTTGGTATTTTGACCCCACTTCGCGTTTCAAATCCCGGAAGAGTTTCAAGTAACATGTGGGCTCTTCAGAGTTCTATGCCGACCATGTGTGGTATAGGTTTTTTTCGCAGCGACTTTCACTAGATGTGTTCTTCCATTTTCTCCGCATGTAAGCAGAAGAAAATTGGAACTTGAAGAGCACGGGGAATATTCAACGAACATAAGTCTTTAAAATGATTGTAAGTATATTGTTGAAAATTAAGCAATATATGCTACTGAGAAACTTTAACCGTAGAATAATCTGACTATTGAAACATTTTGAGTTGAAAGATATGCATGAGCGCTACAGGATTGGAAGGTTTAGAAGGCTGTCTGACCTGAAGCTGGTCTTGTGCATGAAAAAGGTGCAAGTGAACATGCCTCATTGTCTTTTCTTGACACCAATCACTATTTTTTAGCTCATAAATCGTCTATATATCGTACATTATAATTTATTTCATTAAATTATTTAAAATTAAATTATACTATTTTTACTCATAATTTGAAAGAAGGCTTTAAATTAATAGAACTCTACCCGTTAATAACATTAACGACGGCTCCCGACCATGTATTGGAATATCTGTACTTCACTTTCCAACACAAAAATACAGCGTAAAAATACATTTTGAATAACACTAACGTTTTAATGCATTTAATTTAAAATTTAAAATTTAAGTGAATGAAAAATTTGAGTAGATTAACTATCTATTAGTTAAAATTTTTTTTGAAAAAATAAAAGGAATTTCATTAATACTAGCAAAGCTAGAAAATATCATTACAATGAGTCACTTAATCAAACTACAAAAGTAGAAGCCTCAAAATAAATACATTACGTTAGTTCGGTGTCCGTTGTTTGAAAACCGGCACTTAGCCAATTTACTAGATGTCCCTAGACTTTACTGAATCACCGCCGTGAGTTTTGAAAGGTAGTAAAGCCGACTAATTTAGTGATGTATATGATTAGTAATTGTCCTTCATAGCACCCAAAAGGGACAATCCATTCTAAATATGTGGAATCTCTCATCATGGACTATTTGACTTAACCCTCTTATAATCTATATGAGAAAAATCATTTAAGGGGAATACCTCTTCTTTTTAGCTTTCTTTCTTGTTGATCTCCTTTTGGGATTAAGGGAATGCTCATGAAACTTTTCTTCTATCTCAACAAGTCTGTCATTCTCTGGTAGACTTAGCAGGAGGTTATTAGTTGGATCATTATCCAAAAAGTCATATTCATCATCTAGCTCTTCTTCCACAGATTGTGAATTTTGGGTAGGAGTTATATCTTCTTGGTTATCAGGTTCCTTTAATAGAGGAGTGTTTCTAGAAGCTATATTGGGTTTCCTACCTACAATATTTGGAGTATCTATTACTAAGTTAGTTGGATTCTCATTAGCAACAATTTGTATGTCCTCAACCTCATCATTAACCATTGGAGAAGAATCCACCCCTAATAATTCATCTTGCCATCCAGTTTGAAAAAGTTTCCCTGTAGGAATCCATTTCTTGGTTGAATTATGAGGCTTCCATGGATATGTCACCTTGATTTCAGATTTTTCAATCTCCCCTGTTTCTCCCAACTTGAGAATTGG
>JAOQMM010000006.1:2283114-2305540 GCA_027563515.1 Erythroxylum platyclados
ATAAATTTAAAATTATTTATTTTCATAAAATAAAATAATTTATTAAAATAACTTATTTTTAAATTTTATTTAATATATAATTATTTTCAATAATAAAAACTCACCAAAAAAAACTAAACAATTTTTTTATTTAAAATTAAAAACAAAATTTTAAAAAAATTAAAATTAAAATCTACTTAAAAAAACATAAATTCAACCATCGGCCCCTAAATTGTCATGCAACGGTTGGAGGAGGTATTTAACAACAATAGTCATGATTCAGATGCTCGCTAGCTACCATGCATCATCCATTATGGACCTGCGTTTTGGGTTTATTGGGCCTAATCGAAAATCAACTAACTAATTGCACCAAGAATAATTAGTACGAGCATAATTTCTTGCACAAGCGGCGGTCTTAATGTCCAAGTAGTGATTATCGATTGTATTAGTTTAGTATTGGTAAGATATTTATTAATATTGAATACTATTTAAATTTTTTCAAAATTAGAAAATATAAATTTTTAAGACTTTGTATAATTAAAATTTAGGCCATATTATAACTAGAGATGGCAACCCCGGCCCGGCCCGGGTTGGGCGGGCCGCGGGCTAGCCCGGTCCGACTCGTGACCCGCCATAAACGCGTAAAACGGCGTCATTTTAGCCAAAACGACGTCGTTTTAGCAATTTTTTCAAAAAAATAAAGTCGACAGGCGCAAGCCCAGCTTAACCCGGCCCGTTCTCATCCCTAATTATAACTGAAACTAAAAAAGTATTTCAAGTTTTGGATTAATAACTCAATTTAGTAAAATTAATATAAAATAAATCATCTTTATACATAATAACTATTAATTAATTTTATGTTTAAAAAATATATTTTATAATATTTTAACTTTTATCTTTGTAGAAATTATCATATTAACAGGTAGGGATTAAGCTAAGCTATGAATAAAAAGTGTGATTCCATTTATTCAGCAGTCAGCCTCATGAAGGTGAACTTTGTTCACTTAACCATGGATCTTGAACAGAAACAGGTGAACCACTTTTTGCTACTTCCAGTGAGTTCGTACTAGTAGCCTCTGTCTTCAACAGAAGCAAACTTTTATGTTTCAATTCAGCTTTCTTGATACTGGAGCTTAGTGGCGTCTCACTGGCATTGGATGAGAAAGAACAAGGAGATATCTCTGTTGAGCTCATGTCGTTGGCTTCCTTGGAAGAAGCATGTCCACTAAGCAGTATCTCCTCCAGTTCAGCTGCAACTTCCACCATGGAAGGTCTCATGTCTCTATGAAATGCAAGGCATCTAAAAGCCAATTCTGCCACTTTTTGCACCGAAAATAGGGTCCAGGCATCGCTATGCAGATCAATCACAGGGTCTACAATCTCTTCCAGGTGCCCATTTCCTATCCTGTCAGTAGCAAAATTAGCTAAATTAACTTCATTTTGAGGCCTACAGAAGTCCACCACTTTCATTGCTGTTATAATCTCAACAAGAACCACTCCAAAGCTATAGACATCACTTTTGTCCGAAAGGTGAAAGTGTTGATGGTATTGTGGATCCAGATACCCTGGAGTTCCTTGCGGGGCAGTTGAGATATGGGAGAATTCTGTTCTGCCAAGTCTGGAAAGACCAAAATCTGCAACTTTGGACCTGAAATCGTAGTCTAAAAGTATGTTGCTTGACTTGATGTCTCTATGGTAAATCGGAGGATCGAAGGAGTGTAGATGGGCTATAGCTTGAGCAGTTTGAGTGGCAATCGCAAGCCGAATCGGCCATGGAAGTCCCTTACCTATCTCTCTTTGTAAATGCTGGCACAGAGTTCCATTAGGCATGAATTCGTAGACAAGGATTTGTTCTCCTCGTTCTATGGAACAACCTAGGAGCCTGACTAAATTTGGATGGCTCACAGATGAAATAAGGTTGATTTCATTCATGAACTGCTCAATGCTCTCTGTATCTCTCTGTCTGATTCTTTTAATTGCAACCCACAAATCATTGTGGAGTTTACCAGAATAAACTGTTCCATAAGCCCCAGTTCCAAGCCTCTGTTTCTCTGAGAAACCACTTGTAGCTCTGTCAATCTCTCTGTAGGGATAGACAGGAATACTAATGTCTGTAGCCTTGGTAATGCAACATCTTCTGTAACTTTTTGCGGTCCAAATTGAATGCCTCCGGATGAGGCAGCAACATAGCCACATGCAGATCATTAAAGCTGCTCCTGCACCTATAATACCTGAAACATGAACAGTTCGCAGACTTAATGTTGCAACTTATCTACCGATGTTTAACATATAAAAGTTTTAGTTCCTTCTATTTTGGTAATGAGAAAGATCACCTCCAATTACAACAGCGATTCTAATTTCCCCTCCACAGTGACCAGATAAGTACTTTCTAGCATTGCAATCTGAAGAGTTTACAGAAAAGAAAAATTAGTAAAGTAAGATAAATGGTATTAAATTGTCTAGAGTTTGATGAATACTTTAATCCTATACATGGTAATAATAAATGGTACAAACATTGAAACTAATGAGCTAATATACAATTAAGAACATAAAGATATATAGTTGTTGAAATTTGGTTTTGAAATCTTCCAATTAGCAAATTGAATAGCATTCCTAGCATTGAACTAATAAAGACATCGATGTGCGTGTCAAATAGGGCCAGGGTTTCGTGTTTTGGTAGGAGTTGGATAAATATTATCAAGAAAGTAAAGTAAAGTTTGACCATTTAGATCAAACTTAATTCTTGATGTCAAGTCATCAATATTTACTCAAAGTTCGTACTTAAAATAATTTTTTATTAGTGATAAGATCTGACATTCTATCTACCAATGAACAAAGTATAGTAAATTTCTATTTTGGTGTGATTAGATTTGACTAAAGGAACATCCTAACCCCTAACCTACTAGATTTCTACATAGGAATGCATAATCACCTTTTGTCTTACACTAACTAATCAGTTTAATAATTCCCAAACTTTGACAACATCTATCCTTCCCTGAAGATAGAAGATTATTTACATCTTTCTAAAGTCACCCTTTAGCCCTAAGCTTGAAACTCGATAAGTGAAGTTTTGTACAAAATGTTATGTCTCAACCTTAGGGCTAAAACCAAATGGTTTCACTGATGATACAATTCTATCATCTTGATAAGTCTCATTGGTAAACTTACAAGAATAGTGGGTATTCTTAGACTACAATTATTGTGCATGCTAAAGTCCATGATTGCTTACTCTACATAAACGTGACAAGAGAAAACATAGTCCCCATATAATGGTACCATCGTGTAATTGGTAAATGGGAATCTCAATATGATGGTTCGGACCCATATGATTTTAGTGGAGGAACCCTAGACTACAGGAAATGGTTCACTTGCACAGGGTCAGTTGCAAGTACATTTTGCCTTAAAAAACATAGAAATTTTTACATCGTTTTATCCTGTTTCAATCGGTACTATTTAATTTTATTCATATATTTATATAAATTTTTTATAAATGTGAGAATGAAATTTAATGAAATAGAGAAAGAACTGATTTAGAGTAATGGAAAATCTATTCCCTCAAAAAGGACAACCCATTAGCCGTCATCCCAAGTTACGTCTAGCACAGAGATTGAGAGAAGTTGCAAGTTGTTGCCATTATAGCATGTTATGGTGAATTAGGTGGGAAGATGGGAGCAAGGATTACATGTTTGACTCTAGTTAGAATCTTCCAAGACATGCTTTCGAGTTGTGAGTGTTAGAATTTATAGATCCTTGTCCTTAACTCCAAACGAAACGATTTGGAAAAAGAAAAATAGAAAACCAAAAGAAGTTCATGATTAAAAGTTCTAATATCTAAAAGAGAAGTAAAATCATCTTAAATCCTGAATAATGGGTTGTAAGATAAATAACAATCATAAGAGATGCAAGTGATTAAACAAATTTTTTCCTTTTCACGTTAGTCATTAGCAGGTAGGTAGTTCGTTCAATTATGGTAACCGAACTTACCTTTCCGGCAGCCGACTCCACTGGTGTATCCATCGCCGATTAGTCCATCTCTGCACTTGCATCGATACCCTCTTCCGTTCCAAGTATTGAATTTTGTACAGTTAGCATCCTTTGAACACTTGCAGTCACCTGGAAGCCACCATGTTAGCCCCATCACCTGAACATCCAAAGACATAAGATGACCTCTCTGGAAATACGCTGCTGATATCGACGACAGAAGGTACTGACACTGCTCGAGAAGTTTAGGCAAGGTACTGTAGTTAAACAAATTGTCACCAGTTTCTTGATTGAAGCAACTAATATTGCTTTCCTGTGAACATTTAACCGTCTCAAAATGAGTCTCCACGTTTAAAGTAGTTAAATTACAGGGTGAGGCTTTCGTGCAGTTACTCAAAAGAACAGCGTTTGTTGATTTTGGTTGGTAGTTGTTGGAAAAGAGAGTTTGCAGGACTTGAACAGGTCTCCTGCAATTGGTTTCAAGATTGATCTTTATAGTATCTTCATTTACAGAGTAGACCGGAAACTCTCCCATGAATAAATCGCCGGTGGAGCTGCAGTTCAAACGAATAAGGCAACCAGGTGAGAATCCAAAAGGGTATGGAAGATGGGTTTTGCCACATATTGGGTTGCACCTTGATGATGTATCAGCTGAGACTAGTGAAATAACAAGGTTTGCCAAGAAGAAGATGGCATGTGAAGCTGCAAAGGTCATGTTTCAAGTTGCATAGGTCTTGAGCAGACTGAACCAAACTTGTAAAACTTTAAATATAGAGACCAAGAATGGCTTGTGGTCAAGAGATGGGAGATGATTGACTCTGAGATTGATAAGTTGCCTTGAATGAACGAACTGAACATGGGCTGACTTGTCAGAAACAGAACAGGGGTTAAGGTTGTTATTTTGTATTGGAACGAATGCGTGTTAGAAAGATATGTGGGGGAGAGTTTCTTCTTTTCACACTCCTTTGGTCTTCTGTTGATAGAAAATAGCATCACCTAACCACATTGAACGGCGAGACTACCCTTCATGATCAATTTAACCCTCTTTTTCTGGGAAGTTTCTCGCTTTCCCTCTAAAGTCTAATCATTTGTAATGTTACTTTTTTTGCAAGAAACTCCTTTGACCCTGACTCTTGGTAATGTCTTTAGCTATATGTTGTACATAACTCGTAGGAGATGTGTGATTCCATAACAGCTTTAAATGATGAACGAATGCTTGGTTACTTACTTACTGCTTTGTAGATATTTGGATGGGGTTTGTGTGCGAAAATGGGGCCATCCTTAAGCTTCTTGGTATGTAACTAATTGATGATGATGAAATGTGTAAGGATGTGGTAATGGCAATTGACTTATACGGAAGAGGCTTTGTGCCTTCTTCAGAAAACTTTTAATAAATCAGCTCGGGCATGGAATTTTAAGATTAAATTATGAAATTTCCAAAGGATAAAATATAAAATTCACTTTTTTAAAGCTAATCCTATGAGTTTAAAAATGAAAGAAATAGGTCTTAATGTTTATTTTTTTATAATTTTAAAAAAATTCAACTACATCATTCATATTTATTAAACTAAACTACTGAATTTTCATTTGAACCAATCGTAAGTTAAAAGTAAAATATGATTAAAAAAATCAACATATCTAGTGTACAAGACTCCCGATTTTGTAGGAGTTTGGAAAAAGTCATATTATACGCACCCTTCCTTTTGTATTTTTACAAAAATATTGTTTCCATGACTTGAACTTTTGTATTTTTACAAAGAAACACCTTTACTAGTTGCTCAAAGATTCACTCTTAAATTTAAAATATGGTAATACCCAATATTGATCAAATTGCATTTTTAATTTTGGGCGCGATGAAAAACACGTCCTTTCTATATTTGACTCATTTAAGTTTTGAAGTTACTAAGAGATTACATTGACTAATTGACAATTACTTACGAAATAGGCATATTTTTTCTCTGCCCCTTTCAAATATTAACGATCATTTATTGAAAAACCCACAAGGAATATAAACACAAGCATCGAAAATTACCTCATCAACGCCTAACTTGACACCATTCTTTTCACTATCCACTCATCGCTTTCTTTTCCATATTTTATGAGCATTGAAAAACAAACATTATGTGACATCTTTATCTCTTCCTGCATATGATTAGCCTTGCTTGAATAGACTGAATTCAGTTATCCCGTGAACCAGAAGGCAAAGCAAAAAGACATCTATATATGTGTGAACACAAACTTAATCTAATACTAACCTTCTCGTGTTCTTTATTATTCTTTTTGTATTATTGTCTTTGGATTTAATGATCGCGGGCCTCTGAATCTTAACTTATTCGGAAGTTTGAATAACTTGTCATTTTCAGCACTCGGTTGTCATGTTGATTCTATGATTTGTCTTTGAAAATCTTATTATTAAAGCACGATTTGGAAGCCATTCTTTGGCGGACACTGGGGCCATAGACGAGCGTTCTATGTAGATTTTCAAGAAACTTGTATATAGAATTGTGTAGTCCGTAGGCCACGTGCTGCAACTGGGGAGTCAAGAATTCTTGCTTCAGAACTGCGTTATGCTTCATAATAATGGTAAGCTAGCCTGCTTTAACCGTACTCTACTCGTGCAAGTTGAATACGAAACATACAAGCACTGTAAGGAATATCAACATCTAAAATCAGGTAAATGTTTGTTTTTAGTGTTTAGAGACCCGATAAGTTTAAGGCAAAGATTTAAATAATAAACTGCGGATTATATTATAATCGTAGACAATTACAATAATTGAGCACGATTTAAGCCTAAATGCCTAATCATAGAAATATGGTATAACACTTTCGACCATTGCTGCTAATATTGCAACTGCAAAAACAATTAAAACTATAATTTAATAAGGCAATGTCTTTAGAAGTAATCTTTTTATTAAACTTTCTACTTAAATTTGATAAAAAGTTATTAGTTACTCATCTATATTTGTAAATTTTAAAAATGATTGTTTTGATGAATAAGAAGATTGGTATTAGAGGAATTTTTGAGTCTCATCCATTAACACCAAGATTAGTGCCTATTTGATTTATTGTGTTTGGAATATAAAGCACTTCATAAAAAATATAAAGCATCTTAAATAATATTTAATAAATTTTAAAGTAATTTTGTTAATGATAAAAATTCTTTTTAGACTTTAATAATTTTACTAAAATTTAAGTGAAATTCTAACATTTTATAGTATATTAATTTTTTTCGAACTTACCGAGTAAATGACACACAATAGAAAACTTTGATGTACTAAGGCTAAGGTAAAGAATTCTTCGAAAAGAGATACCGGTAATTCTCTTAAATCTTTTAACTCTTGCCTTTTATAGTTAGCCTAAGAGGTAATTACTTATTATTATTATTATTATTATTATTATTATTATTATTATTATTATCGATATTATTATTATTATTATTATTAATTTTCTTCTTCTTCTTCTTCTTCTTCTTCTTATTATTATTATTATTATTATTATTATTATTATTATTTATTTTATTATTACTTTTTTCCCTCATGTGATCATTTGGAAGCAGTCCTTCTACTAGTTAAGAGTAAAATTCCGTATTACTGAATCTCCTTAAATTTCGCCTTTCAGCGAGATCTTTACTGAGTGTTGTTCTTGTTATTGTTATTAATTTTTAATACTTTCAAAAATTAATTTCGTCAAAATTCTATCAATCATACGATAATTTATTTTTTCTTTTTGTCCTTTTTACAAATCTCTCCGATGCGAGTATATGTAAAGCTCACTCAGAAGGTTCACCCTTCAAACTTTACCTAGAATTCTTTAGTCCCCGTCATATTTACATTGCATATACACACTTTAACCACAGAAGTACAAGCAACTTTATTTGACTTGACCCCATATTCAAGAACAACTTTAGACCTTCGAGACTGAACCTATTTTGTTCGAAAACACAAATAGACGCGGTCTAGAAAACCACATTTTTGGATGGGTTTCTTTCGAAATATCATGTTGATTCCTTTACTTTCCCACATCTCATAAAACCTGAAATTAATGTTGTCCACGTTATCTCATTGCTCTCGAGCAATTCATCATACAATTTACAAGTTGCATATATAATTCTACCCTGCACATTGACACTAATCAAATAGTTATGAACAATAACATCAAACCCATTAAACTCCTTGACCATCTCGTTAATTTCAATCGATTTCCTTCAATTTATGTGCATAATCAAGAACTTTTCCGTTATGACACGCTTATTGAATAAACGTCCACAAAGGATACTTATAGTTTAATCTTATCCAAAAAAAATCTTTTAGAATTAAATTTTGTTAAAAATTTAATAATTTCTGTTGTGTTAAAATTAGTTTACGTGAATCAATAAAATTTAGGTGATTTAATTTAAAAAATTTTAAAAATTTAACCCTAACATCTAACTTTAATTAATTTTTTAATTAGATCCGACCCTAATTTAACCATAATCTAAAAGTAATTCAATCCTTAACTCACCTAATTGTAAAAGTTCTCCAAAATTAAGTATTCACCTCTTAAATAAATCAATTTACTATTACACCCCTTGGTCTTGAAAACCATAAATTTCTTGCTTGTAAATGATTATAGTTGACGTGGATGAAAATAGGATCAGAAATGAAGGATTTTGAATAAAGTTTAGTGACAACAAATTAATGATTTTCATCAAAGTTTGGAGAGTGCATCTTTCTCATATGAGATTAAGGCTGAAAAAAATTTCATTGGTTACAAATATAATTCAAATATTTTTAAAAATATTGATCATTTTTTATATACTCTAAAATATTAAAATATGATATAATTTTATTAAAATTTAAAAATTTAAAAATAATTTTGTTTTCATTTTATTAAAAATATTGTTTTCATATTAATTTGAGTCAAATTGATAAACTCTAAAATCTTTTGGATCATTTTTATGATTAAAATAAAACTTTTTATCATAAAATTATTAAATAATTTTGTAATTGAAGTTTTTATTTTAAAGAAGTCAAAATGTTCTTTGAACTTCTCACTTTCTCAAGTATCTGGAATCTGGATTTGAGAAAAATTATAGAGGAAGAAACGCGTCAAGACTTGCTGAGAAAGGACTAAACTAAGCGAAATGATTACTCGCATCTACGCACACATGACGTTGAAGGCGGCCAGAGAAGTCAGTTTCAGACATGCTTACGTGGACGATAGCGTCTTTGACATAACCACTTGACCAGTACGACGCTACGACGTAGACAAGGATGTGTCATACACAAACTGCTCAAACCGAGAACACATCTTCTGTTACATTAACGTGTTCTAACTCCGTTACATTAATTTTTATATATATATATATATATATATTTATGTGAGACTTACATAATTTTGTGTATAAAAATAAATGACACAGCCTTAGGGCATCTCCAGAATGGGTTTGTCTATCTCAGTATTTCATTATACCATATCTTATTACACCACTTTCTACAGTATATTACACTTTTAAAAGTATAATAGCATGGACCCACATTCATATCATGTTTTTATTTTAATAACTCACAATACATATTTCACGTAAATAAATTTACTTTTTAGAAAATATTTTCTTTATATTTTGAAATATTTTATTAATAGTTAGGAATAAATAGTTTTAAAATTTTAAACATAAAACAATGTTATTTTCTTAAAATTAATTAGTTAAGTACAAAAATCCTAAATATAAAATATTATAATCATTATTACCTAAATTCAAAATAATTTATTTCATTATTTTTACTCTTAACACATAAAAATACATATTCATCAAAATCGAAGTAATAATATAATAAATACTAATTTTCATTGTCAATGCCTCCAAATCGTTCTCAAATATGCTCTACCAAATCTACTCGAAGTTGATGATGAACTTCACGATCACGTAGTTCTGCATTCCTTTGTAGGTAATGTTGAAAATTGTGGAGGGGACCTTGAGTTACAGGTATGATAGGACATTCATCATCATAATGCCAGTTTTCTATTGCATTTCCTTCATCTTCGACAATCATATTATGTAATATGATACATGTATATATTATATCTTTGAGTTTTGATCTGTGCCAAAACCAAGCCGGCCGTATAATAGCCCAACGAGATTGAAGTACTCCAAATGCTTGCTTGACGTCTTTTCTTGCAGCCTCCTGCAATTTCATAAACTTTATTCTCTTGGGATCCTTTGAAGATGTGAAACTCTTTACCAATGTTGCCCACTCAGGATATATACCATCTGCCAAATAATATCCTTTTCTATATTGTGTGCCATTTATCGTAAATTGAATATCAGGAGCATACCCTTGCAATACATCATTAAATAGTGGAGATTGGTTGAGTACGTTGATGTCATTATTAGACCCTGCCAGTCCACAAAATGCATGCCATATCCATAAATCTGATGATGCAACTGTTTCTATCTTTATTGTAGGAATTCCTTGATCACCTCGAGTAAACTGACCTTTCCAACCGACTGGGCAATTTTTCCATTGCCAATGCATGCAATCAATCTACCAAGCATACCTAGAAAGCCATGGTGCTCTGTACGAATTTGAAGTAAACATTCGACGTCATTAGTGTTAGGCCTTCTCAAGTATTGTTCCTCGAAAAGTTGGATCACACATCGACAAAACTGTGATAAACACTCAATTGCAGTGCTTTCACCAATCCTTATATACTCGTTGAACTGGTCAGCTAGTCCTTCATAAGCTAACTGTCGGATAGCTGCAGTGGTTTTTTGAAGAGGAGAAAGTCCCTCTTTACCGATTGCATCAACCCACCATTGAAAATACTCTGAATGATTTTCAATGGATTCCATAATTCGAAGAAATAACTCTTTTCTCATTCGAAATCTTCGGCGGAATATATCTGATGGATAAACTGGATTGTCAGAAAAATAGTCATTGAAAAGTCGAACATGCCCGACATCACGCTCTGGATTGTAATATCTTCGAGGACGGACATTAGAAATTCCAGATGTTTGCTGCCATTGCAACTAATCTAACAGCATCAAAATTTGATCATCGGTATCGTCCATCATCTCATCTTGCAAAATTTTTTTTAGCTTCTTCTATAAGAGAGGGATCAAGATATTCAGACATTGTGGAATATTTTGATTATATTGTTACAATGTGTGTAGTCTCACTAGTTTTAGATATGTAGTTTTATAGATAGTTTTTCAACGGCTAGTTTTTCAAATGACACCAAATATTGTTGAAACCCAATTACAGGTAAAAGTGTAGATAAATTAACAAATTGATACGGGTATAAGTGAAGATAAATTAACAAATTATTATTATTTATTTTAAATAAAAATAAATATATAAAAAATAATGTTGTGGTTGGAGATGACCTAAAATAAAATTAAAATAACATAAAACTACAAATGAACAAAATTTAGATGATATGACATTAAATTAAAATATTACATGATAACATAAAACTAAGCAACATTGGAATGAAAATTACATTGACTTAAAATTAAAATTGCATAAGATTAAAATTACATTACTCTAGGGAATATTATATTTGGCCTTTAGGACGGAACTCATGTGCTCATGAATTTGAAGTTGTTGCTTGGTTTTGCCTGTGGTATCCTTCAGCAGTATTTCATAATCACTTCGGAAATTATAACTTTCCAACTTGTTTGCTAAACTTTCCATAGCTTGCACTTTTTCATACTTTTGTTGTTTTATCATGTTCTTAATTTCCTCAATTTGTTCATTCTTGCTGTCACTTACCTTCGACTTTCCCTTTCTCTTTCCCTTTTTTGTTGCTTTTTGACCTATTGGGCGAACTTCTACTTCACTATCATCGATGTCGAAACTTCTATCCACATTGGATGAAGAAGTATATGACCCACTTTCATTAGTCTTTTTCTTTTTTTTTGAAGAAGGTTGCATGGGATTAACTGCTTTCCACTTCAGATCATCTTTTAACAACACCCACATATGCTTAAATACAAAATGCTTCTTATTATTCTGGTGGAAAAGATCACGAGCATGCTGTTTCAATTAGTCATCATTCCACCCACTATGATGCTCTCAACCAATTTGTTATAGTGTTGGTTGAATTCATTAACCATCTGACTCAACCAATGCCAATCTGATTTCACATCTTGATCCTTTCTTGTTGGGCCAGAGTTTTGATTCTCATTGAAGTAGTTGGTGACCCGCTTCCAGAAAGGTTTTTCGCTTTGGGAGTAGCCATAATGCTGCAGTGTTGGATATTGTGAGCCAAGCGCTTGCAAGCATTTTGTCATCATCGATACTCCCTGAAACTCGTTTCCCATCCATTTCTCCCACCGGTTCATTGGTGATAGTAATATTTTTGATCCCACGTTGTGTTGAATATGGTGGTAATTGAGAGTCCAAAATAGGTCCCGTCGGTGTTTCTTACTCAGTACTAAAATCAACATCTTTCATCATCTGACTTGGAGTGTTTGGACTGCCATAACTCACATCAGGATTATAATATCCTTACGAATAATGATTTGTCAACGCTGGATTAAAATAATTCGGTGTCGGATACATGGAAAATGGATATGGAAAATTTGGTGGATGATTGGAACTGGGTAAATTTGGAGAATATGCATGACTTCGCATATTTGCAGGAATAGAATGATAGGGAAAATTTGCAAAATTATGAGAACTTTGAGAATTTTGATGATTTTGGTTTTGTGAAGAAGAAGAATTTTCCATGTTTGGAGAATTAAATATATTTCTAGAACTATTGATATTTTCATCCATAATGAGAAAATATTAGAACTTTAGAAAATTTTGAGAAGAGGTTAGATAAAATAAGAAATGGAATAAAAGAGTGAAAAATGAAAATTATTTCAGCAATATTTATAGAAAAAATAATCCGTTTGAAATTAATATTCAAATGAACAGTAATTTCAAACGGTTGAAAAAAATTACCGTTGCAATGAAATGACTTTTGTCAAAAAGTTATCTATCAGGAAAAAAGGAACATTGGAAAAAAAGGCTGTTAGCCAAAAAGTTGGGATATTGGAGGTCCACCAGTATTTCATTATTCATATAATGCTCCTTATACGTGCAGTATTAGTGTACTCTCTCCAATGCTCATATAATGCAAAGCTCGTATAACGGCTGTACATTATACGAGCATTGGAGATGCTCTTAGAACAGGCTAAACAACACAGGTGATCTCGTGCCGCTGAAACCTCATTTGACAGTTTGAGTGGATTTGTGTACTTGTCGTGTAAAACGGACAAACCTTAAAAATTCTATTTTCATTCAATATTAAAAAAAATATTTATATGAATACATATAATAAATAATTCATCTTTTCTGAACAAAATTTGTTAATTTTAAGAATTTTTATTAAAGTAAAATATCATTTGTCTTGTTTAGAGTGTATGATACCAAAAGATGAATATAACTGATAGGAATGACATTTCCGGCCCAACCCGTCGCCATCCCTAATAACTGGTATTAGTATTTCCGTCAGTGTATAAAAAGCAATCGATGGTTGCTAATTGGCTTGTGAAGTCAATTGTCAAACTAATTTGCGTTTTGAAATCTGCAACCAAATCTATTTCACATAACCCATTTCACACACAAAATAATGAAATGGGTCTTCACACAAAAACATAAATACTTTATCCAAGTATTTTTGGCTTTGAATTACATATTAATATCTAGAACTGATATTTTTAAGTGGGTATTACGACCATTTTTTGTTGTTTGAAAACACCAAAAAACCAGAGATGGGCATCAAAAGTCAAGAATGTTTTTTATAATTTGCTCATTCAGATTTTATAAGGACAGGATTTCAAACGGTTTCATTTAAATATCCTACCATTATTTAAGCAAATACCCATTTTATGTGAAAATTTCATCCAATAATTGGCTGTATAGAAACATGGTGCCTAGTACAAGAAGAGACACGGTGTGTCACCAGCGTCGAGGATGACGGTAGGAAAGGCTTCACTGTGTTACCGTCATATTATTGTCTTGATTGTCGCCGTGTGTTCGCCGTCTGGTGCCACCCTCCTCGTTGGTGGTGGTGCAGATGATGGGCGGAGATACCAGAAGAAATGGCGGCTGTGATTTGGTTTTTTGTTTTCTTAAGGTGGCTAGAGTGTCTAAAGTAGAAGATTACACTAGTTTGAACTTTTAATAAACAAAATACTAAGTTTAAAATTAATATTTTGATATTAATTTGAATAAATATATGTATATTGATTCAAAAATAAATTACTTTTAATGAAATGTTCATATCATGGATGCATTTCAACTTATTATTCAAAATTGTTGAATATTGTTTTTCCTGAATTAGTTTAAGAAAAATTGTTGTAATAATTAAGAACCCAATTGCAGTTTGAACTCCAACACAACAAAATCACGTGAACCTTATGAAGGAAAAATTGGATCAATATCAAATAGTGCCTAGGATAGACATGTCATCACATGTTATTGGGTAAATTCGAGATTTGTTGAAAAAATGGAATCCTCTGTTGGATAGTATCCACACATATAGTTGGATACCGTAATTTTTTTTTCAAAAATCATAGGAGAAGGGACGTAAATAGATGTCTTAATTTTAGTGGACTATCAAAGGATATAATAGAGCTAATAGCCAATTACATGCACTTTAATGATTTGTCTAAAGAACTAATTGACTGATTTTTTAGTAGAGTTCGTCGAATTTCATAAATTTAGTTAGAGAGTGTTAGTCACTTTTATTTGATATTTATTACATTTGTGTTTATGGTAGCTACGCAACATTAGTTGTTTATAACAATCAGTATTACAACTATTATTTTATGGATAGTATTTGTTTACTAAAATTCGTTGTTATATCAATTAATTCTTTATTATTTTATATCTATGTGTTATATATATCATACTTCAGATATTTGTAAACACATCTAATAGAATGATTAACCATTGATAAATTATTATGTAGATGATGATTGGAAATTTGGTAATTTTTTAATTCCATAGGTAATTGAAAAAATAATTAAAGTTTTTATTTAGAAAGTTGCATCAAATTAATTGAAAATGACAACAATCACATATTAAATATGTCATCATAAAAACTACGTATTTGATGAAAATGACTACTGCATCTAAGAATTTTATTGTAAGATTCCCTAAAGGTGAAAATTTGAATGATGGCAATTTTTTAGAAATTTGGAGTATGGAAATTCACCATGCATTGGAAGAGAAAAAGGCCATTAGCTTATTGCATAAAATCATGGAAGTTCCTAAGGAATATAAATCGTGGCTCAACATAAGAAAAGTTGTGAGGCATATAACTTATGTTAAAGGATAATTCCTTGGCTCATGTAGCATAGATGATGATGTTACGCAAGCATTCAAGAGGTATAATCAGGCTTAAGACACATGATCCACACTGGTAACATATTTTGATAGTGAACAAAGTATGGTTTTTTACTATTAAGTCTGATACATATATATATATTTATATATATATATAAATAGATAAATCACAAATGAATAAATGAAGTTGGAGTAACATATGAAGCTAATGTTAGACATAGTTAATGAACTAAGGGATGATGGTTATATTTTATTAGATACTCGGCAAATGCAAGCTAACTCATAATAAGAATATCAAGATGATGAAGAATGTTATAAGACACCTATTATTACAAAATGAACATCTTGAGGCTTCTAAGCCATATAAGTCATGCTTTTAAAGAGCTAAAAATAAGAAGAGAAAGCACTATAGTAATTTTAAGTGAAAAGTGAAAAGAAAGACTTTCACAATTCTTAGGATCCTAAAAAGGAATAATGCTAATTAAAATAGAAAAAGAAAAGGACATTACAAAAAGAAAACTCTTGTTTATTTCATACTTCTAATTAGCCTTTGACTGAATACTAATTTTTACAGTAGGGAAAATGATAATGTTCTTGGAACCAATTAAAATAGTTATAGTTTTATGTTGGTTTTATGGTATTATATATTGGTTATGAAATAAATAAAATTAGTTTTATTTGATTGCATCATTTAATATTTGTAATATCGATGCTAATTTGTAGCATGCTAGACTTAGTCATATTGGACAAATCAAATAAATTGTTTAATCAAATAAGGTCTTTTAAAAACCTACATAAATTACAATTATCTAATTATGAGCATTCTCTAATTGACAAAATGACATAAAACCGTTACCATTAACTCACTAAGATATTTGTGACCAAATGAATGTGAGAGTAAGGCATTAAGGTACTTATTCCATCAACTTTATCAATGACTATACTTGTTATAGCCGTATTTATATGGTTTTTTCAAAATTTGAAGCATTATGTTATTTCCAAAAGTATATAACTTCAGTTGAAAATTAGTTAGATAAAGCAACTAAATACTTAAAGAAATAATTGAAGATAAGAATACATATATAATCAATTCAAAAGGTCATACGATGAAAAAAATGATTGGATAGACAATTTGATTATTCCATGAACCATCAACAAAATGATAAGGAGAAATAGAACATTTCTTTAAAAATTTTGGTATATAATGGCACATGAAATTTGCCTATTACCTATTGAATTGATATTTTATTGACGATCAAATGTATACTTAACCTTTTGCTTATTAAATTAGTTACTAAACACACCATATGAGATATGGACAAGTAAGAAACCTGATTTTTCATATCTAAATTCTTGAGAAAATGTTACCGACATTTATAATCCCTCTTATAAGGATAGGAAATTAGGTCCCAAGTGGAAGAATAATATCTTTAAAAGATATTATGAACATTCCAAAGGGCATATTTTCAAAGGTGAATAAGGTAATAAATAAGTAACTAAATTTGAGTCACGAGATATTAGTTCAAAACTTATCCCTATATGAGATAATGAATCAGGAGGATGTAGTAAGTTGAGATCAAATGAATGGATTGTATATAAGTGAGAGTAATTTAGGAGACGATGAATTAGTTTTTGATCAATTTGTATCCCAACAAGAATTTCCTATTATTATTTGATTTGAGTGGGAGCAATATGAGAGTAGAGAGATATGTTTGTCAAAATTTTCAATTATGTCTACGTTGTGCATAGATTGATTCCTAGAAAAATTTTTTGACATTGAAGGGGAAACATTTATGGTAGTTTAACAACAGAATAATTAGTTGAATAATATGAAAAGGCTTTATCAAGCTTACTAAGTTAACAAAAAAAATAAAATTTAAGAAGCTCGATCTAAGTATTAGCACTGGTTAATCTTCTTAAAGGATGTAAATACATTAAGACCAAATGAGTTCTTCAATGCTAAGTGAAAGACTAATGGCAATTGTGAGAGACACAAAGCATGTCTAGTGGTGAATAGATACACATAATAGAAGAGATTGAATAAAACAAGAAATTATCATCAATTTGGTTAATTTTATCTTTAGTAGTTGGAATGGATCTTGATTTATGTTAAATAGATGAAAAGATTGATTTTTTAAATGAAGAAGTAGATGAAAAGATCTAGATGGAACAACCGCTAGGTTTCATTTTAAAAGGACAAGAGCATTACATATTCAGATAGTTAAAATCAATATATAGTGTACAAAAGTCTCAAAGTCAGTAGTTTGTTAATTTTTGTATTGTAATCAAGTCATATGATTTATGTATGATTAACAAAGACCATAAAGTATATATTAAAAGATCCAATAATAAATGTGTAATTTTGTCCTTATATGTGGATAATATTTTGATAGTTAGTGACAATAATGAGCTTGTTATGAAAATAAATAAATTGGCTATCAACCACATTTAAGATGAAGACTATGATAAGGCTATGTACATCTTTAAGGTTAAGATCTCCAAAGACTGTTCAAGAAGATCATTGTCAATTTTATAAACTACATATATATTAAACAAATACTCGAACAATTTTATATATCCTAACGATGTTTGAATAGTGAATAATCAGCAAGATGCATTTAAAAGAGCCCAAATTCTATGTAGAAGGCAATAAGAATATGAATCATTTATATGATGAGATTAAGATGGAGATGGATATAATGAATGATTTAAGATGTAATATACTAAATCTACTTAAGAATCAATTTATTAGTCAAGGTGTCATATATTGCTATTAGATGCATCTTAATGTATTCTTGTTGTATATTGTCATCTGGTTTATTAAATAAGTATGAGAACTGTAAAATTCTAAGCAATTAATATCATCATGTGTGAGTGGGAGATGAATGATATGGACACCCATGATGGTGCTTATCCAATAGCTTTCTAGTAATTATAAAAATTACTTTATTATTGTGATAGCTGCTTAAGACAGTTACGATTGTTTTCATTATTATGATATTTAAGTTTTTACTATTTGAAAAACAAAATAATAAGAAGATAAGATAACAAAAATATATAAAAATAGAGAAAATAAAAAATGGTGGTAATAAAATTCTGTAACATAAAAACAGGTACTTTAATTGGTAGATAAGAAAAACAAAAGTTTGTGAGTAATTTTTTTTAAGTATCAATTGTTAGCTCAAGGATTCTTTTACGATTTTGATGATGAAGTTATAGTTCTTGAAAATTCAAATAAGTCTATTTTCTTATTTCTCGAATAAGGTTCTTTCTGTTTAATTGAGTGTGATCAACATAAAAGGAAATAAAAATACGTTTTGTCAATTGAAGATTTATTTCCTGCAAAATAATAACAGTAATTTTCTTAAAAGGAAATATATGTTATAATGAGACAAACTTTTCGTGCTTGCAGGATCCTTCCATTATGAATATTCCTTATAAATATTTTCATTTAAAAGAAAGGTTATCTACTCGATCAAAAGGCTGGAAGAAATTTTTGGCAAGTTAACGTTGTAATCAATCTTCAAATCGATCCAGAAGCGAGAGAAGCAACAGATATCTTTTTACGAAAGATTATTTAAAGAAGAACAAGCACAGTGAAGACAAGAAGAGACTGAGAACGAAAACAGAGCATACAAGCATACATTGTGAACATCTGTGATTTTGAGAAATTCGTCCTTCAATAAGATATATCTTTGTAAAACTCTCTTGAGCGTATTTTTAGTTTAAACTTTGTTGAGAGAGAAATTACTGAAGCTCACCGTTTGAGTGTCTTTCATTACTCGTGTTAACTTGGAGAGGCTAGGATAATACTACTTGTGTTAGCTTGGAGAGGTTAGGACAATACTACTCATATTAACTTGAAGAGGCTAGGACAATACTATTTGTTTGAGCTTGGAGAGACTCATCAAAGTACTAATCGTGTTTATTAGTGAAATACTCAAGTTGAACACTTGGGAATTGGACGTAGGCTTGGGTTGTAAGCCGAACCAGTATAAATCGACTGCGTCCCTCTTTCTCTTTCTCTTTTTTTTCTTTTAATTTCGCATTATAATTGTGTGTGCTTTTTTAAGTTTCTTAATTCTTTGGAGTAGGCCCCTTCTGCGTTTTTTAAAGAAGTCTTTTCTTTTGTAAGCGCCTTCAGTTTTTATTAAATCCGACTTATATTTTTGTCAGGCCCCTTCGCTTTGAAAAATATTATTCCTTTTGACAGAGTCCGTCTATTTATTTATTAATTGACTAGTAGGCTCTTACTGTTTTGTTTTTAGAGCGAACCTTTGCGAGAAATTTTAAAAATTCCTTAGTCACACACAATTCACTCCCTCTTGCGTGTGTTTGTTTTTTATATCATCAATGATGTATAGTTGATCCTATCATGTTATCTCATTTTGAAATTCGACAAGTTTGTTCATGAAATACATGATTCGCTACTATTTAAATAGCAAACTGGCTATTATAATATAACTTCATTGGTCGATCGCAAACCACCATCAAGGATACCAATAAAGACTTCAACTAAATCAGCTCGCTAGTAGTTGTCGCCATTATACGATACTTTACCTATGCTGGAGATCGAGATACCATACTAATCATCATGTGATTGGTCAACTTGTGCAATCAAAAGTGTGATATACATATAGCCTCATATCACTACTTCTGCACATTAAAATCCCCTATTTAGGGTTACTTTTGAGGTAGCCTACCATTTATATGGCTACCTTGAGGTGTTCTTTATAAGGTATTTATGCAAATTGAGATAGAAAATACACTATACAGGCAGTCTCAAGGTGAGTAATCATCAAATAAATTAGTCACCCAACTAGTCATCAATAAATCCAAGCAGTATTTATCTCTTAGTCCTCTGCCAATGCCAATTTATATCCTCATTCCATCGGACGAGTCAACAGGTTTTCCCTCAAGGAAGCTAGTCTCTAATATTATGTCCAAAGCATATTTCCTTTGGCATACGTCCAAAGCATATTTGAGTTCCTCAAGTTTTTGACATAAAAGCATTTGTTTATATAGCATTTAAAGTTTAAGCATATCATCGAATCACTATCTGTTAGTATGACATCATCCATACATATTAATAATTACATAAAGAATTTACCCTAACGATATGTGAATAGTGAATAAATCAACAAGGGACTAAAAGAATCTATACCTTTTTAGGGTTGTTAACTTGGAGAACTAGTTTTGTGATGCTTGACAAAGTCTGTATATCGAATTTCAAAGTTAACCCTTATTGCCCCTAGTTATCTTGAAACTCATGTAAACCTCTTCCTCTAAATTACTATATCTATAGAAAGTTGTTATTTATGTCCATCTAGTGTAACCTTCATCCTTTTAACTTTGCTTCTGTCAAGCAAACTTGTACAGATACAAGGTCTGCAATTGGTGCGAATGTCTCATTGAAATTCAAGCCTTCAAATATAAGTGAATCTTGTTGTCATAAGTCTAGTCTCTTTGTGCTCCATTATTCTATTTAAATTGTATTTCACCTTTTAGATCCATTTTCAATCTCTTTCTGGATAAAAGACTATCCATCGTTCAGTTCTTATTGGCTTTTAAGACTACAATCTACTTTGACTCACTACTGTGCACTCATAACTGCTTTAGAATAATTTTTATTCTTTACTTACGATATTTTTGCCTAAAAAAAATTTCTATGCCAATGAGAAAATTTATCAAACATTACATAGTTAGTTAAGAGATAAGGAGTACTTGAGGATTTTTCATGTTGTGCGAGCTTGAAGAGGGTTCTGATTCCATCCTAAAATTTTGTGACCAAACTTTCTAAGGTGGGCATTCGTATATGCCAATCTACCATCCGTTTGATATGATCTGGCAATTGACACTCTATTTGGCCCAGTGTACTGATCATCACAAGCTGTGTACACCATATAATCATTTTGATGTATCAACTGCTGGTTGTTCTTCTTTCCTCCCATGATCTTATTCCACATTATTCCTTTGAATAATTTCTCCACACCCTTTTCTTGCACTCACCCTTTCCTATGATGTAATGCCATTTTGCCCATCTCGAGTTTGTGATTCAAAATCATTGTTCTTGGGCATTTGAACCTCATCAAATGAATCTCCCCAAGTAATTAATGTATATCTTGCTATCTGTTCAACCTGTCTAATATTCTATACAAAAGGAAATACATCGTCATGGAAACATCTCATGAAAAAAAGAAACATTATTCTCAAGATTATACAATTTCCAACCCTTCCCATAAAGGTATTTAAGAAAAATGCATTACTTACTCTTAGCTCCAGATATGTCTTTCTATATAGGATTATTGTGAGCATAACAATGACACTAAAAAATCTGAATTTGTCTATCTGGTGGCTTAATACAAAATGGGATCTCGTGTGGTGATTTTTTATAGAGTTTAGTGGTAGGAGTTCTGTTGATTAAGTCGTTTTCAAAATGCATTCTCCCTAATACTCGATTAGTAAAGAAGCTTGAAAATGAAATGCCTTAGCCACTCTTAAGATGTTTCTATGTTTTCACTTCACTCTCCCGTTTTACTTTAGTGTGTCAACACAACTAGTCTCATGAATTATCCCATTGTCTATATAGAATTTTTGTATTGGTCTAGACTCAAACTCCAACTAGTTATCGCTATGAATTATTAATAGTTATTTTTTTTCCAAATTGAATTGTAATCATACAAAAATCTATTAAATGTTTATTGGCTTCACTCTTTTCTTTCAACAAAAAAACCCAAGTCGTAAAACTGCAATCATCCATAATTTTAAGGAAATAAAGAACAACATAAGATGGAGCTACTCGATAAGAACCCTACAAATTTCAATGTATCAAATCAAAATAATTATCTCGTTATTATTAATAATAGGAAAAGAAAACCATATCTATTTATCTTAATATAACAGTTATCACAAGCCTCTTTATTTTTTAACATAATTACTAATTCCTAGAATAAGATACAAAACTCTAACTTTGACTAGTGTCCTATTCGTTGATACCACACTGTATAGGAGTCCACCATGTCTACCTTCATTACCTTGTGCAACTCTGTAGGTTAGTAGCCGTAGACTGTTGGCATATGTGATCTATCCCATATTGGAAGGGAGTAGAAAGACTAGCTTCTTTGAAGACTATATATAGCTTC
>JAOQMM010000006.1:2370948-2385264 GCA_027563515.1 Erythroxylum platyclados
AGATTAATATCCAGCTAATCCTTAATCTTCAATTTCTTTGATTTTGACTCAATCTTCACCAAATCTTCAATTTTGCATCTAAAAGATAATTATGAAATTAATATCCCAAAATTAAGTATAAAATCAATTAAAAATGAGAAAGATATTATGTCAAAATAATGAAAGATACAGCTTTATCACTATCTCTAGTCTATCCATGATCTCCATTATAACTTCAATAACACATTTAGATGTGTAAATTACTCTAGCATACCATAAATAGAGCATACTCTATAAAATGTTTGTACAACACATTACACAGTATAATAATTGAACTAGGATATTGCACATACTATACACATGTCCCTAAAAATTATCTGGACGAATTCCGTTACTCAGAGGATCAGTAAGCATGTACTCAGTTTCTAAATGCTCCACCTTAATGTCATTTTTTTGTGTTAATTCCTTTATGGTTAGATATTTTACCTCTTGAATAATACAACAAAAACATTATCACAATGTAACCGAATAGGTCTAGCCACTGAATCAACCATAGATAACTCAAAAAACAATTTAGCAAGTAAAAATAATTTTAAAACAGAAGACGCCTGTTGAAATAAAAGGAACCTTTAGTAAGTTATAAACAGAAGGAACATATTTTAGAATTTAAGGAGCTTCTTGCTGAAATGAACACACACATACACTATAATGCAAAAATATAAAAGTTAAGAGAAGAAAGAGAAGAACGCAGTTGATTTATACTGGTTCGACTTACAACCTAAGCCTACATCCAGTCCCTAAGTATCCAACTTGAGTGTTTCACTACAAAATCCGAGTATTAAATTTGAGGAGTCTCTCCTAGCTCACGAGTATATATTTTTCAAGATTTTCCAACCTTCTACACTTGAAGTGTATAGCAAGCTTCTAAAAGCTCACATAAATATTGTGTAAAATCAAAAATAAATAACAATTTCTCCCTTGATAGAGTGATTTTACTTTCTAAAGCACAGTAAGAATGATATGACTCTCAAGAAATGCTGCTCAAATGTTTCGAAAGTCTGTGTATGTTCGTTCCTTCGTTCCCTTTGTTTTTCAAGTGTTGTTGCTCTTCTTTAAATATACATTTTCTTTGACTAGTCGTTGCTTCACTTGCATCCTTAGTCAACTGGATCGTTTTAAAACTGAATACTTCAAAAAAATCTTCCAGTAATTATGGGACTAATGTACATCCTTCATAAATGGTAGGATCCTTTTGGATAAGGTAAGTTTATGAAGAAGATTCCTGCAAGAGTGAAAACAATTATTTCATGATTTTATTTTCTTTTAAGAATTATATCGTTGTTTATATATAAGGAAATAAATCATATTTGAATTTTGAAATATTATAAGGTTATCATCAAAATCGTTAAATATAAACCTTGAGCTAACATATTAAATTATTAATTTAAATCAAACTCAATTTATTCGAATCGGTTTTAAGAGTTAAGTTGTGTTACTATATTAGTGGTATTTGATTAATCCACATCTGATGTTCATATTACATGTGTTGTATCGTTATTTTTTAATCGTGCTCTAAAAGAAATTGCTAGGCTAAAAGATATAATGGACGAAAATTAGAAAATTGTTTGTTATATCATCAAAATTATCTATTTAATAGTCCGAAAGTTGGAGATGATGGAGTATACACAAAAGGGAAGTAATGTAGGAGTTAGGCTTGACATTGAACACGATTGGCAGAAAAAATCTAACATGTTCTTACCCTTCGTCAGGTAGCTGAGTCTTGTAGTGTCTACGTGGAAAAAGCACCAAGATAAATGCAATATAATGGTTTTATTCTTCATCAGAACAACACACGAGTATTAGAGTAGCTTCCCGACAGGATCAAAGACAAATTAAGTAACAGAACAACACACGAGTATTACAGTAGCTCCCCAACAGCATCAAAGACAAATTAAGTAACAGAACAACACACGAGTATTACAGTAGCTTCCCAACAGGATCAAAGACAAATTAAGTATAGGTAATGTGCAACTTAGGCATATAGGTGATGCGTAAGCCTTGGCTCAATGAGAACTTCCAGAGGCGTTGCTTTCAGGTTAGTTAATCCAATGCTCTCTGTCATATCCACTCGTTCACCTGTTGGTGTTGCGAAATTAAAGCCTTGTAGCAACTTAGCTAATGTCAGCTGAACAACCGGAAGTGCAAAAGACACTCCAGGGCACATTCTTCTACCAGTCCCAAATGGTATGTACTCAAAGTTCTGCCCACGAACATCTAAATCTCTGTGAGTTGTGAGAAACCTTTCCGGTTCAAAGTTGCAAGGATTCGACCACACACGCGGGTCGCGATGAATTTTCCAAATGTTAACAAATAGCCTGGTGCCTGCTGGAATGTGATAGTCAGCTATGGTGCAGTCTTCCATGGATTCATGGGGTACTGAGAGAGGTCCAGCAGGATACAAGCGCAATGTTTCCTTGACGACAGCTTGAAGGTAGACCAGGTTCTTTAGGTCTGCTTCTTCTACTTGTCGTTCTCTACCAGCATACTTATCTACTTCTTTTTGTGCCTTCTCCATGACAGATGGGCTATTCACAAGTAAAGACAGAGCCCATGTCAACGTGACGGCTGTTGTATCTGAAGCTGCCAAGATAAGGCCCTGTAATTTGTAAGAAGCATTAGGAATAGGTAACGTGCATATCGAGCCAAATAAATATTGTTCTTATTGTTCAAAATAAAAGGGAAATTTTGTTGTTCGGTAGTGTTGGCATTGATTATTTCCAAGAGAAATGGAAGTAATCATTCCTTTAAAGTTTAATTTAACTTTATTAGATAAGACAAATATTATTTTCACAAAAAAATAGGATATATAAAGCTGCCTTCTATGTCATGTATTATTTTACATTTTTTAATCATACGTGACATAATATCGAAATTATTCTTGCACTTAATAGTATCTTTAATTTATAATTTTAAGACTGTGTTAGATAAAAAAATGTTTTATATGAGTTAATATAATATAATTATCAAAATTCTAAATAAACTGATAATCTTTAATAACATCTACTTTATGATGAAGAAATCAATTTGTTTAATTAGCATAAAATATAATTCAATACTAGATTTATGCTAAAATAGTTTACATATGAGATTAGTTGATTTTCTCATAATTTTATGATAGAATTAAATTTTTTATGTTGTCATTTAGATTTTCACATCTTTTATCTATTATTTTTTAGATATTTTTAAATCATGACATGTCTTGAACATGTATAAGACTTCATATCTGTTCAATTTTTAGTCTTGGTTTTACAATTGCAGCAAGTTTTAGAGAGAAAAACTCACAAATATATTAAAAACTTTTACAAAGTATCGAACTCCTAAAGATTTTAAAAGATTAAGAGAAAACAAGTGTGACTATTCTTTATTTTAAAAAAAACCCTCAATACTTCTATACTTGTATTACCAATGTAATTTTGACAAGTTTCTTTACACTAACCCCTCGACAATTCAATAGAGAAAACTATGGTATGTTATAGTCACGAGAGTCTTTGATTTTTTGAATGTGGTTGAAACAAAGGTTGATTCATTTCAACTTTCACAAAATTTAATAATAAATTAACTAAAGAATCATAGGGAGAGAAGAAAAAACTATGAAGTTTTAGTTTAGAGGCAATTTTATAAGGATTAAAAAGGGATTTCAAGAATCTAAAAAGAACAAAGAGGCTTTGAATTCTTAATTTTTGTTTTTTCATAAACTTTGTGATGAAGAAATTAACTTGTTCAATTCATATATAAATTATTCCAATACTATTCAAATAAAAATTAATTAAAATTTTCTGTTATTATGATAAAATTAGCTTTTATATATTGTCCTTTAGATTTTGATAATTTTCGAATTGTTTTCAGATCATGATATGCCATATGATCTTTTGTATAAGTATGCAACTATGAGTCTTGGTGAAAACAACACTAAAAAACTTTGCTAAGTATTAATAAGGATAATCTTCAAGTTTATTACAATAAACTTGAAGATTATCCTTATTAATACTTGCAACATAAAATCCTCGGCATATATGTGGTTAATATTAATGAAAGTCAAGCCAAAATTATTGTTGCTTCTTTATAGTATTGGAGCTATTAATTTTCCTTGCTTCTCCTCTTTGTTTATTCATGTAGCCATTTGTTTCTTTTGTCCACCACTAGTTCTATTGTTTTTCATTTATTTCCTTTGTCCACCACTAAGTTTATTGTTCCACCTATCATTCATCTAGATCTATATGAGGTTTGCGTTCTTTTGGTTTAGTCCCTTCATTTTCCTTATCTGAGTGTAAGCTAGCACATAAACATATAGTGGCATACTTCTTTATAAGTTGTGCTTGAATACTCTTCTATCTTTATTTGTTACATCCACCTAAATGATTGACCATCTCCTAAAGTTTGATTATCCAACATTTATCTTGCTTTAACCATTTTTAAGCATAAAAAATTTCTAATGAAAGAGTTGTAGTTCTTACCTTTAGTACAACCACTTCCAGTTCATCGACAATCACATTCTTACCTAACTTATGCTCACTAACTTCCCATTAAACTTAATTATCACAATTATTTGTTATGGCAAACATAAATCCTTCCTTTGTTAAATAGCTACAATTTATCACATCATATATATGGCACAAAAACACCTCGGCCAAGATCAATCAACAATGACCCCAACCCCCTTTTTGAAACCTAATTTTAAATGAATCAATTGGTGCTAAGTTGGATCATTAGATCTATGACGAAAAGTTTTATATTACAAGTTATAGGTGCAACAAAGGTTAGACATGCTTGAGAAAAGTTTTCACTTATGCATCAGGTTCACGAACTCAAGTTTGAAGCATTACATCCAAATTTTATTGTTTGAAAAAAGAGAACAATGAGACTATTACACATTATATACATTGGGATAAAGGAATGTTTGATCAACTTGTAACTTTACAACATAAGGTACCTGAAAATGATATTATACACGTGATTTTTAATGGCCTTAGAAAATTATATCACCCATTTGTTCATGGTTTAAAACAGTTAATTGACCCTATTTCTTATGGTGATTTGTTTGTGTTACTATTAAATGAAAAAGAAAAGTTTTGTAATGATGTATTATCAAAGGAAGTCATGTAACCAACATCCCATTATATCAACAATCAACAATCTTTTTCTTTGTCCGGTGGTAGACAACATAAGGGATAATATATTCAAGAGTGTCTAACCTTTTAAGATATTTTTAATTTCTTGTCCAAGCTTTTAAATTTTTCAACTGAGTGACTAACTTTTCAAACTTTAATAATTCAGTTAAAAGGTTATTTTGATGATATGGCATGTCTATTAAATGCCACATGGATGTTCATTTATTAGCCATATCAACAAAAATTAACGTTTTGAATTGAATTGTTAAGGTTTTAAAAGGTTGGTCACTCAATTAAAAAATTTAAAAGCTTGGACATTAAATTGAAAAAATCTCAAAAGGTTGAGCACTTGGATTGGTTATCTCAACAATATAATTCTACGTTTAGAGATCGTAATAGTTAAAATCATGGTCAGAGATAACATACCTATTCAACCTTTTTTAACAGTAGTCCATTTACACAATATTCTCATTATCAAGGAGATGCTAGTTCAAAAGGATCATCAATTGATTTTTCAACCTATTTATGCCATAATTGAAGTGGCCACAGTCATTCAATCAGACTATGTCCAACTTCAAGGTTCAATCAGCAACAACCATACACTTTTAAGTCAGATGCCAATTTTTCTACACCGAACTCCTTACTAAAACATTAATGGATCTTGGATACTAGAACAACACATCATCTTACACCTAATATTAAATATCTTACATCACGTTATGAGAATGGGTTGTGAATATCAAGCCTTAACTTCTAATTTACTTGAGAATAGTACTATCTAAATATCTTCATGTCCTAAAACCCTAAAGAAAAAGGGTGCGTATTCTCCTAATAAATTATCAACATTTCCAAAATTTGTGTTTTTATGGGGCATACACAATAATTTATAGAAATTAGAGGGTGTTCTACAAGATCAACACTAATAAGCATGTTTTAGCTCACAAGTTACAATGTTGAATAAGAGAAACATTGGTAGCTCATCATATGCAAGAACAACTAAGTCCTTTTTATAGAAGACAATAGAATCTCTGAAATTTAGCTTTTTCCTAGAAATTTTGTAAAACCCCTGCTTTTTATTCATGCTTAATCCAACTTTGTAAAGACTTTTTAATGCCTTTTATGGCTCAATGAATGAGTTCTTTTATCTTTAAAAAAAAAACATAAGGGTTATATTTGTTTGACTTTTTCCATAAGAAAATTTGTTGTCTTATACATGAGGTGTTTGTTGAACAAACATTAATTTTCAAAAAAATTGATGATGGTGCTTCACATGTTGATCTGATTCATGGTCCTCTTTTAACAACACTAGTCTTGCTACCATTATTTTTTCCAACCACTTTTGTTCTTCCCTGTTAGCTACAAACATTAATTCCTACTCAAACATAACCACTTCAGTCAAAATAGCTGAACCTGACACTCCTCCATCAAATACACAATCAACGGCTTCATCACATGAACTCAACATCCTTAAATCTAACCTTACACCATCCATTATACTGAATAATCCCAATACTCTTTAATCACCCCCCAATGCGACTCATCTCCTTAAATTCCTACACATCACACCATATCAATTGAACTTCCCTTAGTAGTTAACTTATTTGACTAAAATACAAAGTGCCCAGTAACTACGAAAATTAACCATATGGTGACCAGGTTAAAAACAGACCATTTGAACCACATATTTTCATGCCTCCACTATACTTGAAGAACCTAGTTTTTATAATCAAGTAGTTAAAATTCCCATATGGAGAAAGGCAATGCAAGAAGAATTTAGTGTCATACTTGCCAACAACATATGGACCCTTGTCCCTTCATCGCCAAACCAAAATTTAATTAGCAACAAGTTGGTTTTCTTGAATTAAATCGGATAAGAATGGTAATGTTGATCGATTTAAGGCATGTTTAGTTACTAAAAGTTTTTGTCAATGACTCGACATCAATTCCAAAGAGACCTTCAATCTTGTGGTAAAGAACAATTAGGATGTTAATCAATATGTGTGTTCAATGTATTTTTGCATGGCATAGTTGATAAAGATGTGTTTATGAAGCAGCCACAAGGCTCTGACCATCTTGATTTGCCATATTATGTTTGCAAGTTAAACAAGTCTCTCTATAGCCTCAAACAAGCTCTAGGACAATGGTATAAATGTCTCATCAAGAAATTATTATCTCATTATTTTTGAGGCTCTAAAACTGACAACTCCTATTTTTATAAAGATGCTTATACAATAGTTTTTTTTCATCATCTATGTGGATAACATTGTGGTTACAAGCAGCAATAGGTCATTTAGTCATCATATTATTAATAGGTTGCAAATTAAGTTCTTTATCAAAGAATTAGGAAATTTGAGTTATTTTCTTGGTGTCGAAGCTTTTAAGACAAAGATAAGTTCGTTTATCTCTTAAACTAAATATAATCATGAATTGTTCCATAAAGAAAATATTCCAAAAAATTTATTAATTTCATCACACACTAACCTCTTAAATAATCCTACTCTACTTTGGAGTGTGGTGGGTGAACTCTAATATCTTTCTATAACTCTTACTAATATTGTTATGCAATTAACAAAATATCTCAATATATGCATCAACTAATGAAGTGTCATTGGATGCAAGGCAAATGGATACTAAAGTATCTCTAAGAGACTATAAATCATGGGTTGTTTCTTCTAGCCGCAATCAATTTTTAGGTTACACTTATGTGTAGATTAGGGTGGTAATAAGAACAATCGAAATAATAGACTTAACTATTTATATTGGACCGATTATGATTGCTTGGTATTCTAGAGAATAAAAGGTAGTTGCTCGTTCTTCGATAGAAGCAAAGCATCAAGTTGTTGCAACAGCAGTTTGTGAAGTTCAATGGCCCCGATCTCTTCTCAAAGAGATAGGTACAATTCCATTGTCAAGACCTATTATTTGATGTGATTATTTATCAACTACAGATCATATAATTATGACTATTTTTCGTTTAAGCATCTTGAAAATTGATTTCCATTATGCTTATGATTAGGTGTCTAAGTAGGGAATTCATGTGCAATATCTTTCAACCAATGATCCAATTGTTGATATTTTAACAAACCCTACATCAAAGCATAAATTTCTTTACATGAAATGAAAGTTGATAGTTTTTGACAAACCTACTCAAATTGAGAGAGGAAAATAAAGCTAATCCCCAAATTTGATAAGTTTGTTATAATAAAATTAGTCCTCAGTTTTGATAAATTTGTTAGCTTGTTATGTGTTTCTAAGATAAAAGACATAAAATTCTCTCATAGTTTAAAAACTCTTACAAAAATATCGTAATCTTTAAAATTCTAAAAAGAAACTTTTTTTAGTTGTCAATTTTTTAAGAAAAACTCCTTTTAAACTTTGGTTAAAAAATAACGACGAAACATACACAATATGAATATCATACTTGGACTAATCAAATAATTTTTACATGATAATTCAATCCAGTTCTTAAATTCGAATCAAACTAACTAAATCTGACTCAATCTAATATCTTATTATAATTATCTTAAATTATTAATTTAACTCAAACTTAATTAATTTAAATCAGGTTTAAGAGTTAAGTTGAATCACCGTATTAGTGACATTAGATTAATCTACGTCTAATGTTTATACTACATATGTTTTATTATTTTTTAAACTGTAGTTTAAAAGAAGAGATTTTTCTAAAAAATCTAAAAACTAAAAAGAGTTTTTTGAAAATTTTAAAGATTGATGGGTTTTTTAAAAAGAGGAGGTTTATTTTTTTAACCCTATTTTCTATCCTTATCACCTAGATCTTAAACTTGATTTGTCATAATCCTATCTGTACACAAAAGTCTTGTATATATACAAAATTATAATTGATTCTTTACGTAGAGTACGTGCTTTCATCAAAATGAAGAGAGCAATTTAACAGAAAAGGAGAGAAGAGGATAGCTACATACCAGGCAAGTTGCTTTGTTGACAGTATCAGGATCTCGACCTGGAAACGCTTCTGCATCCTGAACAATGTTGAGCATCAGGTCCATGAAATCTCTTTCACCATCCATGGTAGCAATATTTTGCTTATGTTCTTTTAACCATTCTTTGGCGAAAATGTCAAGTTCTTTTGCAATTCTTTTCATGTCCTTCTCATGTTCCCCAATGTCGAACCACCTCAAATAAGGTAGAGCATCAGACAACACGAACCTTCCTGTCATCTCAAAAAATTCCCTCAACAATTGTTTCAACATCTGATGACTACCCTGTTCCTCTTTTTCTTCTGTTGTCTCGTATCCTATGGACTTCCCAATAATAATCTTTAAAATAACGTTTATGGTTATGTCGGTAAACCACCTCTTCATCTCTACAATAGCTTTGTTAGAACCATTGCTTCTCTGTTCCCATAATTTATATAACTCCTTTATCGATATCCTCACCTCCGATTCTCGTGTATCTTTGAACATCTCCAGCCGATGGTTGGAGAGAAGCTCGATTGTGGCTATCTTACGAACCTGACGCCAGAAAGGGCCGTATCGGCTTAACCCGAACATGGAACCACCATAGGTCAAAACCTCCAGGGCAAGAGTTTTGGGACGATTGGCAAATACTCTTATCATTGGTGGTGAAACATTCCTTGACATATTCCCAGTTGCTTACTACCAAAGCTCGATGCACACCCATCTTAATATTGAAGATCGGTCCATATTTGTCCACCATATCTCCCAAGACTACGTGCGGTGGTTTTGGGCCTCCGAGAAGATGAAAATGGCCGATTATCGGCCATCAGCCTCCGGCTTCTGGAGCTGTCCTTTTCTTGCCTGACTTCCCAATAATACTTGTTGATGTCCACGAGATGATAAGGAAAACGAAGAGACACGACAAGGTGGCAATATCAGAATTAGTAGTAGAGAACAGAAGAGAGACATCCATAGCTGGCCGATAATTGCTATTTAGTGGTGCTAATTCGTGTACCTTTTTCTGCAGAAGATTTGAAATAATATGGCATTATAAAAAACAGAAACAAAAACTATCTTTTATAGTTTTTTTCATTGAAACAAAACAAGAAAATATCATAAACAAACATGTTTTTTTCATTCAATTTGACAACAAATGGTGCACGCAATATTGAATAAGATAACTGAGAAAGAGGAAGAAGTCGAATTGAATTCTATTAGCGTGGATGAATAGAATTTCATTCCATTGGAAGTAGACAAGTGCTTTTCTGTGACATGGTACTTACAGATGAAGAACATGATCCGTCTTATGACTAAAGAATGCATTAAGAATATAATTGAATTTTAGTGGAAGAATATACCTCTCATCTTCCTTTCTAAATAACAAAATGTATTTTCCAATTAAACAAAGAGATTTATTCATAGAAAATACTAAAAGTTCTATTCTTCACCAAAGTTCAAGTTCCAATGAATTATTTATGCATGCTTTCTAATAAATTATAGAGAGATAATAATTTCTGCATTTATGCATCACACGTAGAGTTAGATGAGTCTTAATAGTACAGTATACACCCTATAAATTAATATCGTCAGTATTATATGAAATCTGTTAAAACAAAACAATTGTGAATTAACAAATTATTAACTTATAAAATGTATTTCCAGCAATTAAAAGTCTATTATGTGTTTACCATTCTAATTAATTGAATATGAATTGAATGCGATAAAAACTAAAAAGTATACATTAAATTAACCAAAAATAAACACATTGAAATTCCAATAATTTAACTATTGTTGCTTGATGAATTAAGTTAAAAATAGTTTTTACATAAACAATCACAAAGTCTTCAATAACACTTTAATGTTTTAATACAATTTGATAATTTAACTTCAGAACTTCTAAATGAAATAAAAAGATTAGAAATGAGATTTAATTAATTTTAAATATTAAAAAGGCAATAGAATCTTATTTTTAAAAAGTGTCAGGATCAATTTTATGTATTTATGATTTATATAAATGATCAATTTTATAATATGAATTAGACCGTAAAGTTATATAAGTTTTTTAAATAAAATTATATTTTAATAATTTTAAATTTTATTTATTTATCTTATTAGTACAAATTGAGAATATAAAAGTTGCAATAAATAAAAATTAATTTACATAAATTTATTATAATTATTGCCACACAAGTTCAAACTTTGGGATTGGTCACTTGCTCTCCAGTTTAACGAGAATCGAACTTTGAGTTGGCAAGTACACTAAGTTTGACAAAATGACAATTTTGATTTGGTCAATATACAAAATTTGACAAAATGGAAGATGAAAAGATATCACAATCAAACACATGGAGGCTGCTACATCCGTTCCAAATACAGAAAATGTGTTAATTATTTTATATATGCTGTGAATGTGTTTAGTACGCTGACGCATGATTGTCCTCTTTAGAGTTTAGTCGATTCACTTAGACGGGACAATTTGAACAAGAAAACGAAGGGACTTCGTAAAGAGGGCCTTAATATAGAAAGTCATAACTTTGAGTCTTCAGATTGAGTTTTCAGGAAGAATTTAGGATTCACTTATAAATTTTGTTATTAACACGGAGGAGCTCGCTATTAGAGTTTATTTATCATTTAATTATAAGTTAATTAGTTACTAAATAGTTTATTTGAAACATGTAATTAATAACTTACTATTTATTCTTAAAAAATTTTAGTCAATATATATTTATAAGTTTTACATTTATAACAAAAATGACGTATACTTTTTTTTTGAAAAATAAAAAGAGTTATATATACCTAAACCAACATTACAATGAGTTTAAGGATATACACATCAAAAAGATAGTAAAACCAACACAAAATAATTACAAACCCAAGCTAGAAGTGCCAACTATACTTAATGTTAGCAAATAAGAAAATATGTAAATTTTTTGCTAATAAAACTGATTGAACCCAGTTAATAATGTTATCTGCAACCCGATAGGCTCTAACTTCCATATTAGAGAATAATTGCAAGTTTCTCTCCTTCTAGAGGCCGTATACAATAAAAATAAAGGCATCTTTAAATATGATAGCATTAGGATAACCCTTCTAAGAGGATCTAATAGCCCAGAACTTGGTCCTAAGAGTAGCGAGACCCAGTTCTGGTAACAAATAAGGATCCTATTCCAAACCACTTTCAAGTATGAACACAGGAAAAGAGATGATCATGATCTTCAAACTTTTCCATACAACCGACGTTTAGTCTTTAAGTCTATTTAAAATAGCAAGCCACGAGATAAAGGAGATATTAGGAGAGATAGAATTATGCCCTAAAAGGGAAGATCAAGTATTACACGGTTGTTGATTCTTAAAAAAAATATTACACGGTTGTTGGCAATACTATTTGGTCAAACCAGAATCAAAATAATAAATAAGGATCATATATTTTAAGACTTAAAATTTATTTAATTTTACAATATTAATTAGAAGTACAAATATAAATTATTTTATTATAAATAGAAGTTAAGAATTATCTCTATTAATTTCATCCACATAAAGTATTATATAAATTAAATTTATCTATACACCTAAAATTTTTAATAAATAAATTTTTATAGATTAAATTGTAAACATAATTAAATAAAAATAAAATTAACTAGGAAAGTTATTTTTTTCCTGACCAGAAGATCACATATTCGAGTCACAGAAATATCTTCTTTGTAAAAATGTAAAAGAAAGGTTGTGTATAATTGATATCCTTCTTTCATATGCTTACAAATCGGAGAGCCTTGTGCAATAGAATTCGTTAATCTTTAACTTATTAAAATTTTATTACTTATTTAAGGTAAAAAGATTTAATTTATTTGATAATTAGTAGTAGCAAGATTAATAGCAAGAGTTGGCAGTGACAAATTAAAAATTTTAGTTTTGATTATTTTAAATTTATTTAATATTATAAAATTAAATAAAAATGGATTTCAAATATACCTACAAATCAATATATTCGTCCCAAAGTTATAATTATAGGCCGACGGCTTGGAACAACTTGCTTGAAACTTTTTTAGTCCCTGTTAATTATTAAGCATATATAGAACATAACAGATTATGCACTAAATTTCTTTGATTGACCCATTAAATTTCTCTTGTTAATTATTTATTTGTAATATAATATTCAGTTTTTATTTGGTAGGTCGTAGTCCTTTTCTTGCCTGGCTTTCCAGGGATATTGATACTTTTTTGTTATGAAAGTCATCCTGTAACTATTATCGTTTTGAAGCTATAGTAATGAAATAAACAGGCGAAGGTTACATCCTTTTCATGTTGACAATTTTGTCCTTTCTTATAAAGTTGGACGACCATTAATTGTATTTTTCGATTTTTCAATAACTTATCAGTTAAGTTACATAATTTGATTTAGATAAAGATAATAAAGTGGCTCAATAAATGATCTAAATTAATAGATCGAAGTCCAGGAGGAAAATAAATTTCAATAAGTGTTGACCGAATTCATATCAGGCTTGTGATAGGAAGCCCGATATGGAAGCTATATATATAGGTTAAGGTCTCTTACAGTTACTCATGTCATTTGTAAGCATTCGATTCTCTGATCCGTTAGGAGAGCTTATAGTGTGAGGAAATTGTAGAAAGGCATTAACTACATGTTAGTGAAGGATTTCTGTGAAAGTCCCGAGAGATTGCAGCTCGTTACGCCCTCGAAAATTGCTTTGAAAGCTCGGATGGAACCGAAATCAGGTATTCGACATTTCTTTCATTTTTAACCCTTTCATGAACGATCCGAGACATGTAATAAGGTCTATGCTACATGTTACATGTACTATCAGAGCGGTTATGTGATCGGGTTGCCAGAAACAAAGATTTTTCGGTATTTTTTCCATTAGAGTTTTCGTTGGTTTTTTATTCATTTTTTCAGTTTTTCCATGAGTATGATTGCGTGAAAGTGGAGTATATGAGGCTAACAATGAGAAACGAGCCGAAATGGGCCAAAAAGTGCAAAAAACGAGTTTTAGGATCCCCGAAAATTGCCTTCCCCGTCGGAAGGCTCGACGATGCTACAGTAATTGCCCTCAGGCGATTACGTTGGCGCGTGCTACCCACGTGGCTCCGCAGGCGTACGGACGCGTATTGCACATGAAACGCACACACCTCATGTGGAGTTGAGGTTTGTTATTTAACTAAAATTTGTAATTTAAATGTATCTTAGTAACTACTAATTGATATGTCAACATTGGATA
>JAOQMM010000006.1:2385364-2395381 GCA_027563515.1 Erythroxylum platyclados
CCTTAAACCAAAGGCAACAATAATTGTACTTATTGCAACGCTTTTGGCTGTTGTCTAAAGCACTTTTTGCTATAGTGGTGGCCTCCTCTCTAAATGATCTCATTTGATTGACTATTGTTGCCACTTTAGTCATATACTCCTGCATAGATTTTGCATTGTTCATTCGTAGGTTTTGGAATTCAAGATGTAGAGTCTGCAACTTGACTCGAACCATTGTGGATGAGCCATGGAAGGATGTTCGCAAAATTGCCCAAGCCTCCTTTATTGTTGAAGCTGTAGCTATTTTTGAGAAAATCGAATCATCCACTGCTTGCTAGATGAGGAACAACGCCTTTGAGTCTCTCTTCTTATTTTCTTTCAATCTGGCCTCCTCATCGTTCTCTTTGTACCCATTCTCCAACAAGTCTCATAGTTCTTGAGACTTGAACAAAGTCTTCATCTTAATGCTCTAGAACTCATAATTGTAGCCTTTAAAAATGGGTATGGACGGTTGGGAAACATTCACTGTAGTATCGTTGTTGGCTATCATCATAAATATGCCCACGGTTGATCGAACCGGCTCTGATACCAATCTGCTAGAACAAGGAGGAGAGACAACCCCAAAAACAGAAAAGAAAGGCAGTAGATGAAATATAAAGTGTAGAATAAAGCTTCAGAGGTAAACATGCTTTTACTTTGTTTTTATATATATATTTGCAGCATACATATTCAATATATAAAGACTAACGTATAACAATTTCCAGAAAATAAAAGAACACCACACAGAAAATAAAATCTTAACTTCAGAAAAAAAATATGAACCTAAACCCACGGTTATTTTGCTGACAACAATAAAACAAATTAGTTCCTAGATTGTAACTAACCACTTTCCTATTCTTCTGCAAAAATTTGTTGCACGTGATTTTGAATCAGATTTCCAACCGTTATTGGTCACCTTCCTCTCCTAGCTGCAGGATCTGAGCCATCTCATGTAACCCTAGCAAAATGGGCTGACAAATTCGGGCCAATATTCACCATCAAGCTTGGTGTACATCGAACTCTGATAGTCAGTAATTGAGAAATGGCTAAGGAGTGCGTAACTGTCAACGACGGAGCCTTCGCACTCGTCCTCAGACTCTTGCCATGGAGATTTTGGGCTACAATTATTCCATGTTCGGTTTTAGTCCTTATGGATCTTATTGGCGACAAATGCGCAAGATAGTCACCGTTGAGCTTCTCTCTAATCACCGCCTCGAGATGCTGAAACATGTACGAGAGTCCGAGTTAAAGGCAGCTGCAGAGGGTTGTACCTGAAACGGACCAAGAGCACAAGCGGTTCGAAGAAGCTTCTAGTGGACATGCAAAAATGATTTTGGGACGTAGCCCTGAACTTGATTTTGAAGATTATTGTCAGCAAGCGATACGTGGAATATACATGTAGTGATGATGAACAGAAAGGTGGGTGGCGAAAAGAGTTGAGGATATTTTTCGATTTGTCAGGGAAGTTCTCCGTCTAGGATTCTCTTCCGCTTCTAAGGTGGATGGATTTGGGTGGAGTTGAGAGAGCGATGAAGAAGTGTTCGAAAAATCTTGAGATTGTTGCTCAAGAATGGTTAGAAGAGCACAAACAAAAGAAAGTTTGAGTAGTAAAGAGCCATGAAGATTTCATGGATGTTTTGTTGTCTATTTTGGACGATGCAAAAGATCGGTCAAGTAGAGATGCTGATTCTGTCAACATATCTACGTGCCTGGTATGTCTTTTCTTGTCAGCTTCGTCAGTCCTTGTCTTTAAATTCCATGCCTACTGTTGATACCAACACTTCTAAATTTTTTAACTAAAACAATTTTTGTTTTTTTCTCCAATTCACAGGCTCTTATATTAGCAGCTTCAGACACCACAGCAGTTACACTAACTTGGACCCTGGCTTTACTGCTCAACAATCGAGATGTATTAAACAAAGTTCAACATGAACTGGACACATCCATGTTGGTAAAGACAGGCAAGTTAGGGAATCAGACATGCAAAAGTTGGTCTATCTCGAAGTGTAATCAAAGAGTCATTTAGGTTATATCCTGCGGTGCCCACATTGTTGCCGCATGAATCCATGGAAGACTGTAATGTAGACGGATACCACATACCAGCAGGGACACGTCTTTTCATAAATGCATGGAACATTCATCGAGATCCACAAGTATGGTCGGATCCAGAAGAGTTTAAACCAGAAAGATTCTTAACAACCCATAAAGATGTGGACGTCAGGGGGCAGAGTCTTAAACTGATCCCTTTTGGAAGTGGAAGAAGAATGTGCCCTGGAATCTCATTTTCTTTTCAAATTTTGAATCTTACACTTGCCACTGTGCTGCATGGATTTGAAGTTGAAGCTCCATCAAACAAGCCGGTTGATATGCGAGGAGGCCCTGGATTATCTAATGTCAAATTAACCTCACTTGAAGTGCTTCTTAGTCCACGCCTTCCTCAATATTTGTACCAGATTACTTAAAAAATTTTAACATAATTAACAAATGATAAATTATGAATTATAATTTGTATCTTACTCCTAAACCTGATACTTTTTATCATTTCTCTCGAACCGTTTCTAAAATTGACTCATCTCGATCAAAATAATCGTACAAGTGTTTCAGTTTCTAGCAATATCCAAAGAATATTTTGAGAGAACTATACAATTGTTGCATAGAGGATTAAGCAAGTAGCCTCCTTAGAGTGTGAGCCTATTTATAATTAGTTTTGGAGATTTTAATAATTTAGTTAAAATAACATTCTAATTTCAATTATAATTATAATTAATTCTAATTAAATATCAATTGTGCTTAAATAAGATCTAATATCTTATGATAATTTTTATTGTGACCATATAGTGTTGTCACACATTCCATAATTTTTAGTGTCGGTACTTTTGTCACAATAAAATTAAGTACTGTTACGACTTTACTCGTCACTACTTTATATTATTTGTGTCGACAAACTTATCATAAATATGTGAAGTTACTATGGTGTTGTCACACATTCCATAGTTTTTAGTGTCGATACTCTTGTCACAAAAGTGTTTCATAATTGTGACCATTTTCGATGGAGGTATTTGTGACGAGAGGTGACGACTTCAAAAATTGGACACTGTTAATAGTAGTGACTAATATCACTGCTATTAGTGACAACTTTTGCTTTCACTAAAAATACAATTTCTTATAGTGGAAATTTCCATAAATATATAGGTAATATTCCAAATGGAATTCTCTTGTGGGGTTAGTTCAGTGAACATATTCTCCAACAAGCACCCACATATTTGTATGAGTATTTCCATACTTTAATCTATAAGATCGACTACTTCTTTAATAAGGAAAAATATAACATGTACTAGTCTTTTTAAATTCAAGTAATGTCCAATCTTAATAGAACAAAAACTATAAATAATTTAGGAATAATATAAATGTAATATGATTCTCATAATTATAATCTCATCATAATTTTATTTGCAATATATATTTATCCTTGTAGATTTTATCATATAAATTTGAATATGTAAAAGAGAAAAAATTATTTAAAAAATTATGTTACCAAATTACAGCTGATTGATTAGCTGTATGACATACACCAATAATCTTTCAGTTGCATAAAGCTAATCATTTAAGTATCTTATACCATATCTCTATATGATGATTATGTTATCGTTAGGGCAATGGTTTAGTAAGAGGATTCTACAAGATTCTCTATAATGAGCACTTGCTTAAATATTATAACTTTCTTCTTAATTATCATCATAATTAAGAGAAATCGTCTAAATACATGCTTAGATATATGATGAGACCTTAGCTCCTTTTACATGCCCAATGGATCTAGTGTTCTCTAGTACATTACTATCTGAATAATACAAGAAACTATATCAAGTTTATTTAAAAAACTGTTGATCATTCCCACTAAATGAAAAATATATTATGGCCTAAATATCAACCATTGCTACATTGAAACCTTTCCAATCTCAAAATAATATTGTTCTAAATAAAATATATCTTAACTAGGATTTACTTCTAAATTTAATATCCATATAAACTTAAACTCAAATATCAACTCATACATAGAATAATGGGTATCTTTAATATTTTATAAATATCTGATATCTCAAATACTAAATGTCTTTCATACATTATTTATGTACTTGGACTAGAATAGGTAAACAACTTCTGTTACCCCATATTGCAACTGTTAGTATGTATGTTCAGACCATATGGAAAGAACAAAATGCCAAGCTGTTTGAACTCACATCCAAAAGCTTAGATCTACTCATCTCCGAAACCCTTGACAGCATCAAAGAGCTCGGTTTATAAAGGGATTGGTCGACAGCACCAACCTTCTCCAGTTATTACTACCATATTCTCTTTATATTTTCAGTAGTTAAAAACTTTACACCTCTCTTGTTTCCAAGGGTATCCCCTGGACCCTCTTGCAACTCTTAACTTTCATTCTTTATTAATGCAATTTTCTTTTTTAAAAAAATCTCTATAGATTTAATTTTCATGATTAAGTTATTTTCTTTTTATGTCCAATAAGAGTTATTCTTTGACTACCATATACTTAACAATTAAAAAGACTCTATAAGCAATATGTGTCTACATGTTCTTACTAAAAAAGACAACTACATTCTCACGAACCTTCTTATAAATATGATAAATTCACAGTCATTTCCAACACAAACAGTTTGAATTCATTATGATAGTGAATCTTTCAATGTCTCAAAGCCATTTAACTATACATCAAATGTATGAATAAAGCCACTAGTTCTAATTAGATTTTTTTTTGAAAAATTAGTTCTAATTAGATTTATTATCATGAGAGTTGAACCTTTTAAATGTCATCTTCCTCCTACAACTTATCTTGAGAATCATTCTCTTATAAGTATACATTGAAATAAATATTTTGTTCAATAGGGATTGTAATATTATATCTAAACTTTTGGATATCTCATAACTTTTTGTTATCTAATTTAGTTATAAACTTATTAAATAATACATGCTTCAACTAATTAAGCATCACATCTCAAAATCATTGACTTTGACTCTCTCAAAGTATTATTAATTTATATTTAATATAAAATCTTGTTAATTGATGTAATTGGAAATCTTAGTTGTTGTACTAGCTAGGCAGAGTTATAAAAGAAATAAATATTACATCATACAATATCTTATACTGTATATTCCTTCTTACATGAATCTATACTATTATGGATTTAGTTATGAAAGTATTCACCAGAGATTCTTATTCCTTATAGATAACTGAAAATTTTAAATCTTATAACATCAATCTCATCGTTTGGTTTAACATTTTAATTGCTTAATTTCTGCTTAAATTTAAATATTTTAAACTTTTCAAAGATTTTAAATCAATATTTTATTTAATATATATGACTATATCACTTAAAGTCATTAGTAATCTAATGAAAGATAAGTATTGTCCTTTTTGGAAGTGTTATTACATCTAACACGTCTCTAACTAAATTCACAAGTAGATCATATTATCCAATTTTATATACCACATTATTCAAAATTAAACCCCATATATCACATCATTTAGTATTGAATACTTGATTACATTATACATCATATTTCAACAAGTACATCATGAACTACAAACATTTCATGTAGTCATTTCAGAATAATCTAATCATTCATATCATCAACATGTACACAAGCAATGCATATCATTAGATCATCACAATTTAACAAGATGGACAAGATTAACAATTCAATACTATCATCATCCTTTAACTAAAAATTGATTTGATTATTTTTTAACCTAATAAGTTTTATAAGATTTATAATCAAAAGGATATACATATATTTGTATGTAACTTTATAATTCTTATTATACAGTTTAAATAACATGACATAAAAAGATAATTTCAGATTATTCTTACCATTAAGCATAAGAGTCAAATCGACTTATCAATAATTTAAATTTAATAAATTACTTAACAAAGATTACCAAATTTTCGTAAACTGACCTTTTCACCTTCCTTGCTCTCTTAAATGAGATCATCTCTTGCGCGATTGCAGTCAGAAGACTTCTTTTGAATATTTGGAAGATCCATCAAGACCCCGACGTGATCTTTGCGAATTTAAGCCTTAAACGTTTCTGACGAAAGGATTTAGACGTTCTGGACCAGAGCTATAAAAATCAATGAGTTCTGTGGGTGGGTCCCATTATGACGAAAGGATTTAGACGTTCGGGACCAGAGCCATAAAAGTCAAGGAGTTCTGTGCGTGGGTCCCACTATTATTATTATTATTATTATTATTTGTCCTTTGTCCTTCTTTTAACTGTGTTTCGTGTTGGCCCTTCAGTTGTGCGTATATGTATGGACTCATGGACTGTCACTGTGTACCTCATTTTGCAATTTTGTTGGCTTCATCTCTAAACATAGACGAATATTTACTAGAGTTATCAGTTCAGCAGAGATAGAGGGGCTCACAAACTCATGGATACCACTTCATAGATCAATTCGCAAATAAGTAAATTAATATGGTCAAGGTGTTTGTTATGTATTGAATGAATACTACTTAAAAATCATTTCTTTTAACAAGTAAGTTAAAAGCCCAACCAAAGCAGTACAAGACAAGACTAAAAGGCTACGGCGCTCCATTTTGTAATGATAATGTTCGCGTAGGTCTCGACCGTGTGCACCTTTTCTGGTCTTTACCACTTGATTCTTGTAATTTAATACAGTTTGATTGGAGAAGGATAGTGCACTATATGGCGGTTACCTTTTCTTAAGGTTATATTCGGTTAGATCCAAAGTTTTTAATGCAATGTTGTAATATTAAAAAATTATTTTTTGGTGGAACGAAAGAATTCATAATGTAATATAGTAAAATGTTGTTTGGAAAAAGAATTTATAATGTAATATAGTGAAAAGTTATTTATCATTTTATATTTCATTTTAAACCTTCAAAATTAAAGGTTTCTCATTTTTATTATTTAAGATGGAATGAAATATACTATGAAACTCTCCTCTTTTATCCCATCTCATTCTATTCAATTATAAACACTCATCTCAAATGATGAAATAATATTACATTTCATTATATTCCATTAATAAACCTCTAACTAAACATAGCTTAAAGTTACAAACGAAATTGATTCAGTAGATCAAAAATAGATTTAATCTTTAAAAAATTTTGAAACTTATTCGCTTGAAATTAATGCAAAAGACTATACATTGAAATGTCCCCCACTGAATCTGACTTGCATCAATCATAGGGCCCAACAATGAATTGGCTGTCTTAAAGTATTGCCTGCTCACTGATAATTTCAAGGATGTGTATCTAATGCAAAGACCGTATGCACCATAACATACCACGAAACTTGAGATACTATCTTATTATGCATCTGTGTGTGTTGTATTGCACCATTTAATCTTTCAAAGACAGACGTTGATAAAAGAATGTGTCATATTGACCAGAAAAAGAACTAAAGGAAATTCCCTGATCTCCTTTTTCCTTGTAACCGAGCTCACAAAAAACGCCAACATTACTCGTTTTCTTGGAAATAAGCTCTTGGAAACAATTCAAGCTTCAATGATCTTAAACCTAATCAGATCTGAGACACTTAGAAACTTTTGGACGGTTTAAGAACCAAAAATCCTATGTTTTAAGGTCTTGGGAGGAACTCACTTTACCCCATTATTTCAATGGGCATATGTTCACGCGAGATGTTGTAATAAACTGAAAAAAGAAAAGCAGATTTCCCGTAAATTTATTCAAACTTAAATGGCTGATACGAAAATATTTATAGATTTTTCATATATTAAGTTGTACCATTTGGCAGTGGTCGGCAAATGTGCGTAGGAGTCTCTTTTGCCCTTCAGGTTACGCAACTAGCACTTGCCAAATTGCTACAAAGGTTCAACTTTTCCACGCCATTAGGTGAACTGGTTGATCTGAGCGAGAGCATTGGATTAACTAATCTCAAAGCAACGCCACTTGAACAATTACTAGTAATACAAGACGCCGGGTTTGAAAATGTACGTAATACGAATATGATTTACCATTATCCTCTAAACAATAACTTATATGACAAGATACTCCAATCACATTGCTTAGTAAAAGGGTAATAATTAAGAGTGTTTTCATTCACTACAACACTTACCCTTGCGAAATTCTTGAAGTGACAGAAGTTCCACCATATATTTTCGTCAAACTTGATGTTCTTGTCGCCACCAGGCTCTTCCATTTAGAAAAGTATCTGCCGTAAAAAAAAGGACGAAGACTTGTCAAATCGATATTCCGACCACAGATGATGGCAAGCTTCTATTTAAGACTGCTCTCCTCTCTAAGAAGATCATCAAGATAAGCAATCATGGAGCTACTATCTCCATTTGCAGCCGTCGTTACAGCGATTTTACTGCTGTTACCCGCGACATTTGTCTACTTTTTGTTTGTGGCAGCAAAGAAGAAGTACGAAAAGAAACCGCCACCTGAAGTTACCGGTGGGTGGCCTGTTATTGGTCACCTTCCTCTCCTAGCTGCAGGATCTGAGCCATCTCATATAACCCTAGCAAAATGGGCTGACAAGTTCGGGCCTATATTCACCATCAAGCTTGGTGTACATCGAACTCTGATAGTCAATAATTGGGAAATGGCTAAAGAGTGCGTAACTGTCAACGACAGAACCTTCGCCACTCGTCCTCAAACTCTAGCCATGGAGATTTTGGGCTACAATTATTCCATGTTCGGTTTTAGTCCTTATGGATCTTATTGGCGACAAATGCGCAAGATAGTCACTGTTGAGCTTCTTTCTAATCACCGCCTCGAGATGCTTAGACATGTACGAGAGTCCGAGTTAAAGGCAGCTGCAGAAGGGTTGTACCTGAAATGGACCAATAGCGCAAGTGGTTCGAATAAGGTTCTAGTGGACATGCAAAAATGGTTTTGGGACGTAGCGCTGAACATGATTTTGAAGATTATTGTCGGCAAGCGATACGTGGAATATACATGTTGTAGTGATGATGAACAGAAAGGTGGGTGGCGAAAAGAGTTGAGGTCATTTTTCAATTTGTCAGGGAAGTTCTCCGTGTCAGACGCTCTTCCGTTTCTAAGGTGGATGGATTTGGGTGGAGTTGAGAGAGCAATGAAGAAGTGTTCGAAAAATCTTGAGATTGTTGCTCGAGAATGGTTAGAAGAGCACAAACAAAAGAAAGTTTCAGGTGTTGCAAAGAGCCATGAAGATTTCATGGATGTTTTGTTGTCTATTTTGGACGATGCAAAAGATCTGTCAAGTAGAGATGCTGATTCTGTCAACATATCTACGTGCCTGGTATGCCTTTTCTTGTCAGATTGGTCAGTCCTTGCCTTTAAATTCCATGCCTACTGTTCGATACGAACATTTCTATATTTTTTAATTGGAACAAATTTATTTTTTTCCTCTCCAATTCACAGGCTCTGATAGTAGCAGCTTCAGACACCACAGCAGTTACACTAACTTGGACCCTGGCTTTGCTGCTTAACAATCGAAATGCTCTAAACAAAGTTCAACATGAACTGGACATCCATGTTGGTAAAGACAGGCAAGTTAAGGAATCAGACATGCAAAATTTGGTCTATCTCGAAGCTGTAATCAAAGAGTCGTTTCGGTTATATCCTGCGATACCCACATTGTTGCCACATGAATCCATGGAAGACTGTAGTGTTGGCGGATGCCACATACCAGCAGGGACACGACTTTTCATAAATGCATGGAAGGTTCATCGAGATCCCCAAGTATGGTCCGATCCTGAAGAGTTTAAACCAGAAAGATTCTTAACAACCCATAAAGATGTGGATGTCAGGGGACAGAGTGTTAAACTGATCCCTTTTGGAAGTGGAAGAAGAATGTGCCCTGGAATCTCATTTGCTCTTCAAGTTCTGAATCTTACACTCGCCACTTTGCTGCATGGATTTGAAATTGAAACTCCATCAAACAAGCCAGTTGATATGCGAGGAGGCCCTGGATTATCTAATATCAAATTAACCCCACTTGAAGTGCTTCTT
>JAOQMM010000006.1:2440203-2451004 GCA_027563515.1 Erythroxylum platyclados
ATCTCTCCAAGTGTGTGGTGAATAAGCTGATCGGCGCGGGCCAGTAAGTGGAGGTGGCCGATGATTGGCCATGCTCCAGCTGCTTCTGGAGCTTTTCTAATCGTGCTCTTCTCAGGACTCCGCCTCTTCCTAACAAACGCAAAGTAGATAACGGTTAGAGGAAAAATCCCAGAAATTAAAATCAGTTGCAGATATGGAACCATTTTTTCCTTGGAGACGAAGAGTACGGGAATGACCCAACCGGTTTATAAGTTGATGCCAGGAAGTGTTAGCTGAGGTCAACCTAATCTTGACAAATCTTAAAAACTAATGGAAAATGTTGTTAATAAAGATACTATTATTATTTTTATCACATTGCAGACTTACAAGTTCTAGATAGTTATCACCCGCAGGTCAATTAATTGTGTCTAAAATTAATTACGACTAGTTCTTTCAAACTAATTGCAAAAATAATGTAGCACACCAGGTAGGTCTTACAATATGATTAAAAATAATTATTTTATTATTTTATTATATTAAATGTATCTTTATTGACTCGAAAAAGGATGTTGGTGGACATGGTCACATGGTTAAGGTTACAATGATGTATAGTAAAGTCCTTAAACAACTTCGTGTAATTTCATAAGAAATTGTAATGTTTATTATTATTTGATAGAATTTAATATTTTAAAAATATTTTCTAATGTTTATTAATTAAACTAGTAAATGGGATTAAATACTCAAAAGTTATATGACTTTTCTTTATTAGGTAATGGTAATTAAACTCAAGTTAAGGATTGGCGTTTAGTTCCACTCAGGAAATTACAAATGCAGCTATGCTCTTATAAGACGCAAGAAAGTGTAGTTATCCAAACGTATTTTTTTAATAAAATCGAATAGTACATTAGACAATTATTTGGAAGAAGGAAAGCATGAAAAAGACCACGTACAAACGAAATTCTAACTCTGACGTGACATAAACACCTTCTTTTTATTAACAAAATATAAAGAAAATCATGCCTATGACCTACCAATTGTTATAAACATATTTTATCATATTTTATATTTTATATTTTATTTAAAATATAAAAAATACAGAAAGATGAAGATCACTAAGGAAAAGACTGCAAGATTAAGACAATAGGCCGGCCAAACGAGAAGGAAAAAGATAAAATGACTAGTATGTATGAACGAGGATGTCTAAAATTATCATTAGTCGAGAAATAAAGACAAGAATCTATATTTTGAAATTTAAAAAAATTAAGTTGTGAAATTATTATTTTTAGTCAATAAGAGAATTTAATACGTAATAAACCCTCTTCCAATTTAAAGCAAACATATAGTAAATAAGAAAGTTTAGTTTTTATATATAATATTTATATTTTACTTAAAACTTTAAGATACTGTATTATAGTTCCATATATATCAACTATTCTCTGTTAAGACTTTAATAATTAATATTAGAACTGTCTCAAGAATTTATATGACAATTAATTACATATAAATTGCTTATCCTCGTAGTTGAGAATTTAATACTCAACCCACGTAATACAAGACTTTAAGATTCAGAGATAGCAAGTAAAAAACGTCATTCATGTCGTCTTTACACTACTAAATTCCACTAGTTTTAACGTTTACTATGGTTAACAAATTTTGACAGACTCTATAGTCAACACCCTATTTTAATTTTATTCTGTATTAAAAATAATGTTATTTTAAATATAAATAAATATAAAATAATATTATTTTTAGTACAAAATAAGATATTGGATACAGAATTTTTAGTACAAAATAAGATATTGGATACAGAAGATCTTGTGCTATTTACCAAATATGCTGACTGATGAACTGGCATTAATAAATATATATATATATATATATGAAAAGGTTAGTTTTAGTAATTTATCATAGAATAGAATAGTAATTTAGGTAAAATATTAATTATAAAACTACCAAAGTACGAGTGGTGTATAAAATTACATCTTTTTAATTAATTACACTCGTTAAAAATAGTCTGATACTTGCATCCCGTGTCCAAACTATAATTTAACTTGATCTTATTCAACTCATTCTTATTCACACACTTTGAAGTTTGAACCAACTCTGACTCATTATCATTTTTGAGTTAAAAGTACCTAATGATCCTTGCTTTACCGATGATACGCCACTCGGCTCACCTCGGTTTATTAAAATCTCCGGGTTTGGTGGCTTTACGTCGCGTTTTCAGGGCTCTAAAGCTTAGTTAATTTTATGAGAAAATTTAAAAATTTAAGTAATTGTTTTATATTTTATTTTTATTTTTTTAAATTCCAAAAACAAAATTTATTGCTTAAAATTTTAATTTTAATTTTATTTTTTAGATATAACTTTTAGAAACTTTGATTTTTGATGTTGTTTTTATAATCTTATTTACTATTCTTTAATAATATAATTAATTATTTAATATTAATTACTAAAAATTATGATTAACATTATTATTTATTAGTTATTATATCAATATAATAATATTAATTATTTAATATAATTTATTTATTATATAATTTATAATTTTATTAGTAATTAATGCCTAATAATTAATTACAGTTTATTAAAATAGACAGCTAAATAAGTAAAAACTTGTTAAATGATTTAAAAACTAATATTTGTTTATTAACAAATAATCAAATATTTGATATCCAAAAATAGGTCAAAAAAATTTATAAATATTTATTTTTAATATATTTAAATTTTAAAATATATTCCTTGAATAATTATCATATTTGAAAATTTTTTTATTTTAAATATTTTAAATTTAAATTTTTATAAAAGATTAAAATACAAGTATTTACTTAAGTCATAAATTTAATTTATATGAAATTTTTAATATTTAATTATTATTGATAATAAAAATATAATGAGATTAACAATTAAATAGATTTTTGTTTTTATCTAAAAATAAGAATAAAAATTAAGAAACAAAATCCACAAGAAAAAAAAGAGAACCAGTCATCAAAAATGACTCTTTTTTCAATACGTACAATCTCGAATGAGTAGTCATCCAAATTTTTCTTATAAAGAGTAAGGAGTTGGAGCAAGTTGACCTATGGAATCACACAGGTTCCAATAACAAAGACATCTATTTCTACAACCACCATCTTTACATGATAAAGGGATGAAAGAGACGTTTTAGAAATATATGTCTTCCATTGATGTGAAATTAAAGAACTTGAGTCTCATATGTGTTGACTTGATAAGATGGTGCAATCAAATTCTCTGTCCATTTACAAATTGGAGGTACAAGTGAACTAATCAGTCCAAATGGTAGGTGAAAGAGGTCAAGACAAGTTTCATAGTAGAACAGGGGTAAATTCAGAAAAGAGAGTGTTAACCATCACATTGAGGGGTGGTAAAACAATACTTTTAGGCACCAAAGAAAATAAGGTGTAGAAGTTAGATAAGTCTAAGAAAAAGGATAAGGAAGTGGAAATTGAAATTCAAAGGCCGAACTTGGTGGACATCATACTCATTTACATCTGGCGTCGGTTTGGAGGAGAAACCAATCCTTTGTTAAGCCCTATGTACCACCCATTCCATACCTTCAGAGGTTAAAAAGGATGAAGGATGAAGACAACTTCAAGAAATTATTGGATATTTTCAAGAAGTTATATACATTAACATCCCATTTGTCGAAGCATTGCCCTAGATGTCATTCTATTCAAAGTTTTTTAAGGCAATCATCTCTAACAAAGTAAATTTCAGGAGTATGTTGTGGCATCTTTAACCAAAGAGCGTAGTGTAGTTTTATAAAACAAACTACCTCCAAAATTAAAGGATTAAGGGAATTATGTTACTCTATATCATTTTTGGTACTTTTAATATTCATAAATGCTTATGTGATTTATATACAATTGGGATATAATATTGAGATAGTAAAAGACTGACTTGTTATATTCATAAAGTCCATCAAGTACCCAATTGAGATAGGAAAAGACTGACTTGTTATATTCATATAGTCCCAATTAATACAATTGGTCCTATATATTCATAAAGTCCATCAAGTACCCAATTGGGATAGTAAAAGACTGACTTGTTAAAGTAAGAAAATAGGGTTTCTCACAAATTTTTTTATAATGGACATGGAATATAAGATTGAGGCTCCCATCATCTTAGGGAGACTGTTTATAGCTATTAGAGAGTTACTAATTGATCGGAAGCATTGTAACTTATAGGGATAATAAAAGAGATGGATGTTGATCAAAATGGAGTTCGAAGACATTATGATAGTCCAAGTGCCATTTTCTTGACAAAGAATCAAATGTTATTGAGAATATTCACATGTGAGTGTCTCATATTGAAGAAAGAGGAGAAAAAAAACTAACATATAAACTTAATGGGTGACTCCACCTATTACCAATTGATTTTAGGATAGAACCTCATTTGAACTTGTGTGTGGTCTAACTTTCCTTTTCATGTGGGCTTGTAATCCTATTGCAAATTTAATATGGTATTAGAGCCAATGAGGATGAAGTCTGCATGGTGCAACTAATCCAGCAGTATTGTTTGCCCTAGGAGGGGGCCTATTTGACTTCAATTAGAAGTTCAACCCTGATGAGGATTGCTTACGTATTTCTCCAGATTGTCCAAGTAAAAAGGAACTCACATATGAGGGAGAGTATTGAGAATATCCACATTTAAGTGTCCCACATCAAAGAGAGGAGGGGAAGAAGACTAGCATATAAGCCTAGTGCGCCACTCCACCTATTGTCAATTAATTTTAGGATAAAACCTCACTTGAACTTATGTTTGGTTTAACTTTCCTCCTCGTATGGGTCCTTAGGTCTATTGCATATTTAACAAATGTACCATAAAAAGATTAAGCACATATATATGAGATTTCACAAAATTAAAGAATTGATTCGTATCTAGACATATCTTATTAGAAAATATTCACACTTCGAAGAATATAACTATCATGTTGACAAAGCCAAATATCATAGTGAGGTTTATGCATTATTTAGAGTTGATTACTGTCTCAAGGTTTTAAATATGGCTATAACACAAAGTATGAAGAGTATATTCACCAAAAGTAGAAATTATTGCGTATAACTCATATACACAGGTATGCACTGTTAGAGCTTGAAGAAGAATACAGAGCTTACAAGTCTTAGGGTGAATACGGATGGGACATGAGTGTGGTGCAGGGTTTTTTTTTTTTTTTGTTTGAAGAAATTAGAGGTAGAGAGACGAGCTGAAGACATGAGCATGTTAATGCGAGGCGTTTTTGAAGAAAGACAAGATTCGGGACACAACTATATCCTACGCACAACAAAAGTAGAAAGATTTACGATCAAGGGACACCGATGTGTCAGAAGTTCAGGCTTAGTATATAAAAAAACAACAGAATCTACGATTTGGGGACACAAGCATGCTAAAACTTCGGAACGGAAAATTTGTTAGAGTTAACTAGTTCTTATTATATTTTATTAAATTTATTTACATAAATATGTGATTAAAAATAATTAGATAGAATTAGAAGAAAAACAACCGCTAAAACTTGTGTCATGTTCTTAAAAGGAATAATGAGATCTATAATTTAAGATAAGATTATGGCCCAGGCCTTGTTCATGAAACTCAACATTATCTAAAATACGTTTTTATTGATTTTAAAGCCTAGAAGAATTTTAGAATACACTATAGTTAAGGTTAATTAGGTTAAGAGTGGTAAAGGGCTTGTTTGAATAAAATTCTTATCGCACGCGCGTGTGTACGTTTTAAGTGTAATTTATTATAGTCATCACCATATTATTCGACGGTGACTCAATCACTCTTAGTTTCTAATGATAGAGCTATACTTAATTGACTGAACCTTATTAAACTTTTTGTGTTCTTGTTATTATTTCTTTCTATTATATTTTTGTTGTATATACCTTATTTGTCTATAGATATGAATTTGTTTCTGAAATTTAAGAAAATTAAGTTATAAATTTATTCTTAAATATAATTATTTTTAGTTAATATGAGAGTTTAATATTTAATAAATCCTCTTACAATTTCAAATAAACTTAAAAATTTAAGATAATATATTATAGTTCATTTTCATATAAGCTATTCTTAGTTAACACTTTAATATTAGAAATGTCTTAAGAATTTGTGGTCGAGATATGAAAATATATATAAATTACTAATCCTCTTAAGTGAGAATTTATACTCAACCTACCTAATATAGGGTTTAAGATTAAGAGGTAGTAAGTTTTGAAAAATAAAAAAGAATTCTAATTATAGTTAAAATTATATCTGCATTACAATGAGTTTAAGGCATTAAGCCTACTATCATATTACAATAACCAAAAAATTGCCTAAGTGAGGCAGTTTAACTATTTGTAAGATAGACAATAAGAAGAAAAAAATTACAAGCACCACTTATGATTCACTTCCATGAGCAGCTTATTCACTGTCCCTTGTTTACGAGGGTTGTTGAACTCCTAATGTTCCACACTAGGCCCCCATGACATTACTTACTTTCACTGATTTTAGTGTTTGGTATGGTTACCAAGCATGCTGATAATGAATTAGCATTGATAGCCATATTCTAAATCAATGTAAGGATAAGAAATTTATTTTATATATACATGAAAAAGTTAGTTTAATATTAAATATAAAAATTACCATAATAATCCACGGTCCACCCACACTCTTATATATATATATATATAGGTGTTCTAGCACGGATAAATATAATATTCGAAGGTTTCAAGAAGTTGGTGATCCTTAATTTACCAGCATTTAAACTCTTTGGGATTTGTGGCTTTGCCTCGTGTCTTTAGGGCTCCAAATACTGGATTATTGAGAAAATAAGAAATCCTTAAATTGATACATCTTAGTTTTATTGTCAATAGGAAGACAAAAACTTGTTTATTCTTTATGTGCTACAAGACTATATATCAGTTCTTTTTTATTTCAAATTTTCAACTTGTTTATGTTTTTTATTCATTTTTAATAATATGTTTGGCCATTAAAAATAAAGAGACGATGTTTTTATTGTGACAAACAAACAAACCAAAACATCCTTATTTTTATTTTTACAATATTTACTACAATATCATATAATACTTACTAGCTCAGGAAACCTTATACAAGTTGTGAGGAAGGCGAGGAGTAAGAAGCACATCCAGTGGGGTTGCTTTGGAAATTGATAATCCACAATTTTGACTCATATCAACTGAGTCTCCAGATGGTGTTTCAATTTCGAATCCATGTAGGAAAGTAGCAAGCGTGAAATTCAGTACTTGTAGAGCAAATGAGATTCCAGGGCACATTCTTCTTCCACTGCCAAATGGAATCAATTGAAGATTCTGTCCCCTAACATCAATATCCTTATGTGTTGTCAGGAATCTCTCGGGACAGAATTTATGAGGATCCGACCATACGCTTGAATCTCGATGAATCTTTGCCACATTTATCAGAAGTCGTGTTCCTGCTGGAATGTGGTATCCACTTACGGTACTGTCCTCAATGGACTCATGTGGAACCAGGAGTGGAGCTGCAGGGTATAGTCTGAAGGATTCCTTCAGGATTGCTTGGAGGTAGACCAAATTCTTGATGTCTGATTCTTGTACTTGCCTTTCTCTACCGACTTGGATGTCCAATTCCTGTTGGGCTTTTCTTAGCGCATCTCTGTTGTTTAGTAGTAAAGACAGCGTCCAAGTTAATGTGATTGTTGTGGTGTCTGATGCAGCTAAGAAGATAACCTGTGATGAGTAGGAAACGTTTCAGGGTTCAAAACCTTAAATTATATAAATGTACGAGGCCCCAAGTTTCAAGGTAAATTAATTAATAAAGACTTACCAGGCAGGTGGCTTTGGTGATAGTATCAGGATCGAGTACTTGAGAATTGTCTAGCGTTGATAACATAACGTCCATGAAATCTTCCTGACGTTTTGAAGCATTGGAAACTTTCCTATTCTGTTTGTGCTCTTCTAACCATCCTTGAACAACCTCGTCAAGTTCTTTCACGCACTTCTTCATTGCCCTTTCGAATCCACCTATATCCAAGAACCTCAGAAACGGAAGAGAATCTGACACGACAAACTTTCCTGCTAATTCCGAGAATAAATTCACCGTTTCTCTCCATTTGCCTCTTTTCTCACCGACACTACAACATGTATACTCTGCATATCGCTTTCCTACAATTATCTTCAGAATCAGGTTCAAGTTTATGTTCCAAAACAATTTCAACAACTCCACCGGAAGCTTATGACTTGAACTACTTGTGTTATTGCTCCACTGCTGGTACAACCCTTCCATTGCTGCCTTTACTTCCGCTTCCCGTACATGTTTAAACGTAGCGAGCCGATGGTTAGACAGAAGTTCAAGTGTTACTAACTTGCGCATTTGGCGCCAATAAGAACCGTAAGGGCTGAAGGCAAACATGGAGTAATTGTACCCTAGAATCTCCCAGGCGAGAGAATGAGGTCGACTAGCGAAAGCTTTATCGTTGAAAACAAGGCACTCCTTAGCCATTTCCCAACTGCTTACGACCAGAGTTCGATGTAAACCAAGTTTGATGATGAATATTGGTCCGTATTTGTCAGCCAACTTTCCCAAGGTTACGTGAGCTGGGTCTGGTCCTGCTAGGAGAGAAAGGTGACCGATAACAGGCCACCCACCTTTAACTTCAGGTGGTGTTCTGTTCTTGCGTGCAATATTTGATTTCCAAAGCAAGAAGTTGAAAAGCAGTGTAGTTAGAACAAATATGATAGCTGCAGCAGCTGCTAAATATGAAGCTAGTAACTCCATAGTCGCTTAGTTTTGGAGTCTGGTTTCTTCGCTTGAGGAACATATATATATATATAGCTAGCGAACAACAACGTTGTATTTCATACGAGAAAAATGGTGGAGAAATGCACCGCTAGTATTGCGCTTCTGCTTGTGCAACGTGTAGATACTAGATAGTATTGACCGACAAGAATTCCTTGCTGCCACCTTAGTATTCAAACTTATATCCATTCATGATTGGAAAAAGATAGAAAGTCATGAAATTCATGGTCATTACTATTATAAACTAAAGTGCAAAATACACAAACTTGCCTATATTTTTAAAAAATTTATAAAAATTTCTTAATCTTTAAAAATCTTAAAAATTCTTAGTAGTTATTAATTTAAGAAATCGTTTTTGTTAGACTTCAGTTAAAATAATGATATGCAAGAGATTATGGAGACTATACACTGACCGAAATACACTATGGATTAAATAGATACATGAAAACTATCTGAAACATACAAATTTATGGCACTACTCTAGAGCTGGGTCACCTATTTTTAAGCAAATGATAATGTTGAGGGAGCTCATATATCCTTGCATACAACATAATACTAGCAATGGGGATAGGACTTGGATTTGGTACGACAAATGATTTGACATCAGCTCGCTAGCTTACCGACCTGTATTTCAACACTTAAGGAACATATTGCCTTTGAACTTTCAAGTTTCTTCTGTGATTTTGAATGGTGAATGGCATGGGGATTTTCGAGGATTCCACAATCTGCTAAGTGACCTTCCACGCCTGAATCATCTACAAGATGTTGATGTCACTTCTTGGTCTTTAAACCGGAATGGTACTTTCTTTAATCACTCTTGCTATCAATTATTTTGCACTGGCTGATGTGCCTTGGTCTAATCTCCTTTGGAGAAAGGCAGTTAGCCTCCGAGCTTCTTTCATCTCTTGGTTAGCAATCAAGAATAGGCTTCAAACCAAGAGTCAATGGTATGGCAATTCTAATGCAACTTGTTTATTTTGTAATATTGTTGTTGAGGACAGGGATCATTTGTTCTTTCAATGTCCCTATACTAAGGCTATTTGGAACAGAATCTTGCACATGTTACCTTATAACTTTTGTGGATATAATTGGGAGCAAATTTTATCTTGGATCATCGACAATTTGGCATGGAGGAAACCCAATGCTCCTCTCTTCAAAGTAGCATTTACTATCGCCATATATACCATATGGAAGGAGTGGAAAATTCGACGGTTTACTGATAAGAAAATAGAGAAATACCAATTGGCGGATAGTGTTAGCAATAGTATATCAGAGCTTACATCTATGCTAAACATATGCAAGAATTTCTATCTACGAATATGAAGAACAGGTGGGGCTTGTAATTGTAGATTTTCTTACTACGATTCTTTCTTTTAGCTTTGCTATATGTACTTAGCTCTCCTTAAGAGCTCAGGCGCATAGTTTTGAACTCATTGTAATGTTGTCTTAGTTTCATCTATATAATCCTTTATTCATTTTTCAAAAAATAATAATGATGAAACATACACAATATGAATATCAAACGTAAACTAATCAAATACTATTTACATGAAAATTCAATTCAACTCTTAAATTTGAACTAACTAATTAAATCTAACTCAAATTTTTAATTTATTATAATTATCTTAAATTATTAATTTAAGTTAAATTTAATTAGTTCGGGTCAAGTTTGAGAGCTGAGTTGAATTATCATATTAGTAACAGTTAATTAGTTCATGTCTGATGTTCATATTGTATGTATTTCATCATTATTTTTTAATCGAAATCTAAAAAAAGAGGTTTTTTTAGAAAATTGAAATTTTTTAATAATTTTAAAGATTATAGAGTTTTCTAATATTTCTTAAATTATAGAGGAGGTTTATATCTTTTACCCTAAATTAAAATATTCTTAAATAATAATAATAATACTACTACTACTCCTACTCCCACTCCTACCACTACTGCGACTCTTACTACTACTACTACTACTACTACTACTACTACTACTACTACTACTACTACTACTACTACTACTACTACTACTACT
>JAOQMM010000006.1:2473380-2483737 GCA_027563515.1 Erythroxylum platyclados
TTAATCAAAATTGTTAAAAATTAAATAAGTAAATAATTATAAAGATTCATAATTTTGATAATATTTAAATAATAAAATTTATATAAATATAAAATAAATATTTGATGATAATCATATCTTAAAGTAATTATAAATTACTTATATATATTAGCTCATATTGAACTTTTTTTTATATAGATCAAATTCAAAACGTGAACCTAACGTATACTCAATCTTAAAACCCAATCTTTCTAATTTTCAAATTTAACGTATGAGATTAAATGAGTTGAGCCAATTTATGCAAGTCTAATCCCTCAAAGGATATAAATCAATAGTTTATTTTAATTAGTTAAGTAACCACCTAATCTTCTAGAAAAATCTCTCCAAGCCCTATTTAAATTAAGGTTTGATTTGTTGGATATTTTTTACTTTTCCCATAAAGTTGGACAACATTTAATTGCATTTTTCAGTTTTTAAATAACTTATCAGTTAAGTTACGTAATTTGATTCGGATAAAGATAATAAAGTGGCCCAATAAATGATCTAAGTCAATGGGTCGAAGTCTAGAAGGAAAATAGATCCCGATCAGTATGGATCGAACCCATAACGAGCCTGTGATGGAGAAGCCTGATATGGAAGCTATATATAAAGGTTAAGGTCTCCTGTAGTTGCTCATGTCATTTGTAAGCATAAGGATTCTCTGACCCATTAAGAGAACTTACATTTTGAGAAAAATATAGAAAGACGTTGACCGCGTCACGGTGAGCAGTTCTTGTGAAACGGCGGTGGATTCACGCTTATTTCGAATTCGAAAAGCTCATTTGAAGTTATGAAACTGAAATCAGGTATATTCCGCTGCCCTTTCACGTTCGATCTGGGATACATAACTAAGAACCCGTTACATGTGACACGTGGTATTAGAGCAGTGACATGATCGAGTGGTTAAAAATGAAGATTTTTTGGATTTTTCTCTATAAGGTTTTCTCAAAATAAAGTTTCATTTCTTGGTTTTTTCTTGATTATTATTGCATGAAATTGGTATAAATGTGTTTAGCCTTAAGAAACTGGGAGAAAACGAGCCTAGGAGAGCAAAAAATGGCCCCGAAACTCTTCGAAAATCGCCTAGACGGTCAGGGACGATGGAGACAATCGGGCACGTGTGCCACAAGCGCTCGATAGCGCACAGTACCACCTAAGGGAGCGGTAAATCTAGCATGTGCATTGTATGCGTCAAATAGCGGTTGACACGTGTATGGACGAGGGCGGGCCACGTGTCAGTGCGTGCGACACACGCACTAGACAATAAAGGGGTGTGGGTGCACACATGAGGAGGGTGCATCGCAATGGGCCCTCCCCATGCACAGCTCATGTCATCGGCTGACGTCGTGCTACAGTAAATGTCGACGTCTGCGTGACGCAATGCTGATGTCAGCATGCTGCAGTACTTAAAAAAAACCAAAAATTTCATATTTCCCATAAGGGTGTCCTGGGATGGTTGGGGTCAGTTTCCAGGTCCAAGAAATTCATAAAGTAAATAAATTTTAATTCCAAAAAAGGAATTAAGGTGTTCTGAAGCCAATTTCGAGTGAATTTTCATGCTTCGGGCATCACATAAGGGAGATACTTTAAGTTTTTGTGTGTTTGGGTCTCGTATTCAGTGTTTAGGATCGCATGATAGTCACTTAGGAATTAAGACATTTTAAAGTCATTTTTTAGTGAATTTTTATGCAACGAACTTGCCATCAGGGAGATACATTAGGTTCTCATGTCTTGGGTGGTCGATTCAATGTTCGGTGACGTACGATAGTCGCTCTAATAAGATTTTTCACTACAAAAGTCTCAAATAAAGTTTTCAAAGAATGTCTTCAACACTAGTGTGTGACAATGAGACTGTGCATTCGGGTTTTGCATTTATTAATGTTACATTGTCACATACCATACGCCCATAAAAAATGTGAGGATAATACAAAGATGTATCCCTTGTGTTTGTGGACTTTTTGAGTGCTGATGAGATTATAGTCACCAAAGTGGCCTTTCAAGTCAGTATTTTGAATTGTTCTACTTGCATGATGAGGGATGTCTTTGGTTTTATGTTTGGTTATTCTACCTAAAGGTGTTGTCCTTATATAAAATTTTGAGATGTCCATAAATGCATTAGATGGAGAAAAGTCGTTACTTAAATGATCTATTCGCCTAAAGGTGATAGTGTCATGAGAGTTGATGGTTTGTACTCTGATCGCTTTTATGTTGAGGTCTAATTGCATATATTATGTATTTAGGCCAAAGGTGTTTCATAATATGTGTGATCGGATTCTTGGTACAGATACTTTTTAATGGCATTGAGTATCGGTGTTATCCTGCATTTTTGCTGATCTTTGCATTGTTACTTTACAATCACCATTTCTGTCAACAATATCAGTGTCACCATTGAAACCCTGACCAGTTTCAATACAATGAAGTGGACAGAGGATGTATTGAATGCTATAGAGATAGCTGAAATTGATATGACCATATAAACGGATAGGCCATCTCCACCTACATCTAAGAGCTCGAAAGTTCATAAAGCAGATTATGCAGCCTTGGATCAGTCTAACAGATTATGTTTGATGACCATTAAGAGATCCATACCTAACCATCTACTAAATGGACTTCTGGACATATACATAGTGAAGGAATTTCTTAATCATGTCTCTCAGAGGTACATGGTCTCATATAATGTTGAGATAAGTGCCTTGATGAAAGAATTATTCTCCATGAGGTATAGAGAGAAGGGGGAGTGATGGAGTACTTATCAAGAATGATCCATCTTCACAGTAAATTGAAGATACTGAATATTCCTCTTCTTGATGTCATCATAGTTCACCAGACTCTGAATACACTCCCTCAAGAGTTTGGTAATCTGGTGATGACATATTACTCGCTGAATGAGGAATGGGACTTCAATGCTTTGATTGCCCATTATGTTGCTGAGGAGGGGAAACTCAAGATTGCTACTTCTACAACCCTTGAAGCAACTAAAGGGAAGGTAAAGGTGAAGCTCGTTAAGATCAAAGGTTGAAAACCCAAATCTTCTCCACATGTTGATGTTGGTCAATCCAGTGCTGGTAAAGGTCCTGCGGACATAAAGAAGACAACAGTATGAGGACATAAAGAAGACCATCAGGTAACTCCTTGGCTTATCAATTTATGAATCTAATTTGGAGATAGTCGCATTAAGTTCTAGGTGACTAGATAGTGGAGCATCTGATTAAGGTTGTGGAGCACAATGCATGAGTTCATATCCAGGATAGAGCCAAACAAAGAGATGGAGAAACTGATGGTTGACAGCAATGAAGAAGCAGATGTAATATTTATAGGGGATGTATGTACTGAACCTTGTTGCAAGGTTAATTTTGGTTTTACGCGACACATTTTATATTTGATGTTTATATCAATTTTGGACAAAGATGGTTAACATTTTGTATTAAAGGCTTCTATTGTATAGTTGTTGTTTAATGCAAAACATAATGGTATAACTTTCTTGTCATATGGTTTATATAGAATGTGTCTTACCCGGAATTAGATATATGCTTCTTCGTATCTTGCCAAACAAGTTAAGAAAGACGACCCTGATAAACGATGAGCCATACATGTTGTGGCATAAGGGTTAAGCCACATTTCCAGAGCTAGGGTTAAGAGATTTATTAAGGAAAGCATTATCTCAATTCTAGATTATGATGATCTGGAAACATGTGTTGACTGTTGTAGGGTAAGTTGACTGAAATAAGGATAAAAAGGTCAACTCCTGTTTCTGGCTTATTAGGTCTAATACATATGGATATCAGTAGACCTTATATAATTGCATTGTGCAATTCTAAATGTGTTCTGACATTTGTTGATGTTTATTCCCATTATAGTTTATGTGTTCTTGCTTAAAGACTGAAGGTTGAGAACTGATTGGAAAAATTCATCAAGATTGTTAGATTTGACGGTGGAGGAGAGTATCATGGCAAATATGGTGTTTTAAGACATGAAAAGGTTCGTTTGTCAAATATATGAAATCAGTTGGAATAGCGACTCAATTCATTATGTCGAGTAGTCCTAAGCAAAATGATGTGTTGCCAAGAGGCATAATTACACCCTAAAGGATATGAAGAAGTCAATGCAGAACATGACTAATCTACTTGATTATCTAAAAGAGTGGAAATCCAGCCTTACACACATTCGTGTATGGGGATGCCCTGCTAAGGTAGTATAATCCTTATAAAGACAAATTGCATGCTTGTTACACTCATTGCTATTTAGTCAGATATCCCGACCACTCTAAAGGCTACAGATTCCACTGTAGAGAAGGAGGGACCGAAATAATAGAATCACAAATAGCTAAGGTTCTGGAATATGATGTCTATGATGATGGTGTGGCCTTTAACCCTTCAGATGATAGCAGGAAGGATAGTACAGTTATTATGTACTCGCTACTCATACAGTTAGATGTAGTGGATTTAGGTCTAAGTACCATACCTGTATAGGAATAGGAACCTATACCTGTACACATAGAGGTTCCTGGGGGTATAAGATCTAATGCAATTGTGTAGATTCACTAGAGTGAGATGACCTGTTATCCCATTTGATTACATAGTCTATTTGGTGAATAGGACTATGATGTTAGACATGTTGGGGATCCAATTAATTTTACAGAAACTGTTTCTACACCCAATGCGGATTTATGGTGGGAAGTGATGAAGGATAAGATGCAAGTCATGAAGCATAGTAAGGTCTGGGAGCTAGTTGATTTGTAGCAGAACTGTAAGACCTAAAGGATTTCAGGATAAAGTTTAGCGGTTTATGTGCTCACTTAGTTTCCTGATGGTTCACTCAGGGAGAAAGGTTGACTTTAAGGTTACCTTCTCTCCCATATCCTCGTAGGATATATTTTGAGTGATTATGGTAATTGTAGCTCATGATGATATAGGGTCACATCAGATGGCTGTCAAAACTGCTTTCCTAAATAAAGACCTTTATAAAGAGATCTATGTGGAACAACCTAAAGGATTTCAAGATCCAGATGGAACTAACATGGTTTGTACGTTAAATAAATCAATATATGGTTTATATCAAACCTCCCGAAAGTGATACCTTACATTTAATGAGGTTGTGACCTCTTTCAGCTTTATGGAAAATAAAGGTGAAAGATGCTTATGTCATAAGTTTAGGGGGAGCAAAGTTATCTTCCTATAATTGTACGTCGAGGATATATTGCTCACGTCAAATGTCTTGACCACGTTACATGAGGTTAAACAACTTTTGGCCAAGCATTTTGACATAAAGGACCTTGGTAAAGCATCTTTTGTCCTCGGTATTCAGATTCACTAGGACATATCTCAACACCCACTGAGCCTCTCATAGAGTGTATACATTGAATATGTGCTACAAAGGTTTAATACGGTTGACTGTAAACCTGTTGTAGCACCAATCTCTTATAGTGAGCAATTATCTTTGGCAAAGTGTCCAAATAATAAAGTAAAGAGAGAGGTTATAAGGAATGTTACTAAAACTGGTACGATTAGTAGCCTGATGTATGCTTGGGTATGTACTAGGCAGGGCATTGCATTTACTATTAGATTGTTTGATCAATATCTGGTTAACCCAGGTATAGACCATTGGAATGCAGTCAAACGAATGTTGAGATACTTAAAGTTAACCAAGGATTATATGTTCACGTATAAAAAGTCAACAGTCTAAAACTTCGTAGGGAATCTAGATTCAGATTTTAACTATACATCTGGATGATCGAAAGTCCACTTAAGGTTACAATTTTATATTTGCAGATAGTATAATGTCATGGCAGAGTGTTAAGTGGACACGGGTGATTTCTTCAACCATGCATGCAGAGTGTTATATAGGGCTACTTCACAGGTAGTTTGACTCTGAAACTTGATTTCTGAGTTGTCTGTGGTTAATTCAATGGCTAGACTCATTCGGTTGTACTGTGATAATCTTGTTGCTATATTGTTTGGTAACAACAAAGAATATCACATGGTCTTAGCATTTAGAGGTCAAATATTTGACCATAAAGAAGTTGATATAGAAAAGGTGACATTAAGGTTTGGAACATTTAAGGACTGAGGAAATGTTAACCGATCCTATAACTAAAGGACTTCGCCTGTTTGTGTTTGGAATACAAGTATATAGTATGGGTGTTTTAAAGTTCTTAGACACTGTTAGTTAGGGGATCATTATGTTTGCTCCTTGTACATTTGTATATTTGTACAATTTTGATGTACTATGACAGTATGGTAGTTGATCAATGCAGATGATTATCATTTATCCTTAGTAATATATGTTATCATACATAGTCATAATATGTATGAAATTTTTAAGATCTGTGTCAATCTTAAGCACTTAAAGGTCATTGGGCATATATACAAATTGACCTTGGGCTATGTCATTGGAACATATACAGTTTAGTACGGATATCCATAAATTTTGACATAACATAGGGGGATATAAGGATTTAAGCCCATAAAGGTTCTCTAATGTAGTTTAGCATTTAGTTAGAGAACATAAAGGTTTTCTCTAATGCAGTTTGGCATTCGGTGAGAGGAAACAGGTTTTCTCTAATGATGTTTAGCATTCAGTGAGAGAAAACAAGATTTCTATGTTGTGGTTTAGCATATGCAGTTTAGCAAAAAGTTGGAGAAATCAAGACCTACAAACGAAGATGATATAATTTAAATCATCCATGTATCATCTTAGTTTGCTACACTCCATTCTCCCATTCATGTTAGTGAGGTATTAGATATGTATGATTTTGTTGGATCTGTGTCTCACGTGACACATGCATTTGATACTTTTCGATATCAAAAGCCTTACAGGACGGAATGATGGACTTTCGTTATCTTTGGATCAAATGTTTTGTTTTAAACCTAGTCGACTAATATAGTAGTATGACTTAATTGAGTTTTTAAACTATTTTCAGGTTGATTCAATACTGCAATTAAGTATTGTCCAAGGGGGAGAATGTTGGATATTTTTGACTTTTCCCATAAAGTTGGTGTAATATCCCGTCTCTCAAGTTGTTGAAGGATCTAAAGTGTTAGACTATAGAGTCACGTGAGTCATATTATATGAGAAATTCATAAAAAGCATTCCAATTACATGTATTATACTCACATATATACATGAATTATGATTTAGAAATATTGCAAAGATAGCATATGCACTCAATTGGTTTATTCCGGGTATGAAAGATTGTATGTGATTATGAAGTGAATTGTGAAATGTGTATGCTTTGAATTATTGATTTGATTAATTGCAATTGGAAAATTTGGAGTTTCTTGTTATAATTAAGGAATTTATGAAGTAATATGTGCAATTAGTCTAGGAAAAGTATTACATGGTAAGGTAAAATTGTTACATGAAAATGTAGGTTAAATGGACCAATGAGAGAGTGGCATGTGGAATCATTGATTGATGACAAGTGGCGTTGATATTTGAGTGACAAGTCGCATAAAGTTTAAGTGACAAGTGGTGGAATAATTAGGTGACAAATGGCCTGGAGTATGGTGACAAATGGACTAATTATCATGTGACAATTGGGAGCTTAAGAGGAAGACATCTAGCATAGCCTATTGGTTGACATATGACATGACATGTGTCTTGTTTTTTAATCCCACACCAACATCCACGACTTTTCACTATTATAAGACCCTTTCCCCTTTTTTTTCTTACAACTTATTCCTCTCTTTTCTCCCATTCCATCGACACACTCATACACCTTCATACAAGATGAGTTTTGGCAACAATTTTACAGCTTTCATCTTGTATTTAAGAGCCTCTATACTTTCATCTTATTCTTGGCTCTTGTTTGCAACTTTGGAAGGCTAAGGAAGCTTGTTGTTTGAGGTGAATTTAGGGTTTTACATGTAAGTACCTTTGATCTTTATTGCATGATAGAATAAAGATAAGATGCATTTAGGGTTGATGATGAGTATGCTGGACAATTTTTGAATGAATATGTCTTATTTTGGATATGCAAAATCATGGAAATAATAGGCTATGAAATGGACGAATTAGGGTGAGGTTTGAAGCATAAATGATGGAGAAATTATGTTAAACATAGTTGCAATTGAAGTGTTCTTGGATTTGGAATATTAGAACCCTAGGTTGAAAGTTAGGGTTTCAATTTCATCTTCTTTTAGTGGTTAATTTTACATATCTTTGGAGTGTGAATTAGAAGAAACTCAAAGAATGAACCTATGTCTTAGCTTGATTTTAGTGAAAGTTTCATGTTAAAATGATGTGTATAACTTAAGGTATGACTGTTTTCCCAACACTGCCTGTGACAGACCCTTGTGCAGGAACCTTGTATTATTTCCTAATTTTTTAGGGCTTTAAAGCTCAAATTAGTCAAAGTGTAAAACATGAAAAATGATTTTTGATGTCTCATTAATGCCTCTGTGAAACAATTTGGCTAAAAGATGTCTTGATAATGATTTATTGTTGTTTGAGCATTGGTTGCCAGTTTGTTTCTTATCAGAAATAAAACAGAATTTGGATGGGGATTGTATTCTAAAGGTGGATGCTATTTATGTAATTTTTAGATACATTAAGACTAATGGAAGTCTAGTTTCAGGGAGCACAAAAATAATGGTATTTGGATTCTTGTAGAGAGAGTTATGATTAAAAGAAGACAGCTTATTCATAAAGGAAAATCAATTGAGCATGCATTAGACATATACATATGCATGATTAAATATTTGTTTGATTATACAAATGAGTAATGTGTACATATATGTTTGTTACATGATATAGACCTATCGATTGATCGTCAGCATCCAGACACTGCCGGATTGTCGAGGCAATAGCTATCTGGAGCGTATGGTGAGTCAACCTAGATGTTTTCTCACTATAATTTCATTATTTCTTATTAATGATAGATAGTGAATTGTTACTAATTGTGATGATTTTGGAAATTGATGTTTGAGGAGACTAATAATCGGGAATGTATTAGAAGTGTTGACTTATTGTATGTGAATGTAGAACTACTTGTGCTCAACTAAATGTTGAATGTCGAACTTTGGTCCGATGATGTGATAAATGATTGTGAAATGTGAAATGAAAGTGATTGATAGAATTGTGTAATTTGTTGCATTTCATTACATGATTATGCATGATCAGATAAAGGAGTTGTGACCAGAGTGACCAAGTGAAAAGGAGCTAAAAGCTCAGAATGTGCGCAAAAGAGCCACGGGCTCAGTTATCAATAAGCCCGATATCCACAAAGGGTAGAGAATAGTATCTGAAATGTGAATGTGAATGAGCCCGGTATCCACAAAGAGTATGGGACAGTTAAATAGGCACTCAGTCATAAAAAAGTAAAAATGAAAGTGGAGTCTCATATGCATTTACATTATATCTTTACACGCATTAATGAGTTTAATTGTGAATAATTGTTGAATCATGTACATGTGGATAATGTGAATGATTGAACTGCCTGAAATGATTATATGACATATTTGTGATCTATGATGTTCCTACGAAATGTGGTATGTGATGTGACTAGATATCAAACGCCAAACGAATCTGAATGATGTGAATTATACACTTGTGATATTTGTATTGTTTGGAGTGAGCACATCAATGATGGTTCGCTCATTGAGTTCGCAAAACTCATCAAAATTGCAACGTTGATTTTCAGGTTCAAAGGAGAGCTAGCTAGTTTAGTTGAAGTAACTTCTGCATTTGGACATGAGTCAATGTTGGGATCAATTTTACCTGCAAATGTCTTAGTTATGTTGTATCAAGAATTGTATCTCAACTGCTGTATATTGTACATGTGAATTCTAGAAATGAAATGACATTAGAGATTGTATATGTTTGTAAAGGAAATGGGACAAAATGATTGAGATTGAATGTGATTATCAATGAAATGATTCAAACTGAAGATTTGAAATGCTTTGGTTTGAAATGGTTAAAATATGTAATGAGTTGATATGTGATGCCCTAAAAAAAATGAAAATGTGATCATCTTAACATGCCATTTTCGTAGAGTATGTTCTCGAATATCCTACAGTATGTCGGGCATATGCTCTATGGGAGTGGTATGTTATAATTGGACAACAATTAATTGCATTTTTTGGTTTTTAAATAACTTATCCATTAATTTACGTAATTTGATCTGGATAAATATAATAAAGTGGCCCAATAAATTACCTAAGTTAATGGGTCGAAGTCCAGGAGGAAAATGAATCCCGATCAGTGTGGACCGGACCCATATTGGGCCTGTGATGGGGAAGCCTGATATGGAAGCTACATATAAAGGTTAAGGTCTCCTGCAGTTGCTCATGTCATTCGTAAGCATAAGGATACTTTGACCCGTTAAGAGAGCTTATGTAGA
>JAOQMM010000006.1:2483837-2495788 GCA_027563515.1 Erythroxylum platyclados
ACCACTACTGCGACTCTTACTACTACTACTACTACTACTACTACTACTACTACTACTACTACTACTACTATTACTACTACTACTACTACTCCTACTATTATTATTATTATTATTATTATTCAGCATCTAAAACTCCACAACAAAATAGAGTTGTAGAAAGGAAGAATCGAACACTTAAAGAGATGGTCAGATCTATGTTGAATGGAAGAAAAATATCAACGAGGTTTTGGGCTAAAGCAATAAACACAGCATGTTACATATGCAACAGAGTTCATCTTAGAAACATCTTGAACAAGACACCTTATGAACTATAGATTGGAAAGAAACCTGATGTTGGCTACTTTCATATATTTGGTAGCAAGTGTTACATTCTCAAACAACTTGGGAAGTTTGAAAGTAAGAGTGATGAAGGCATTTTTGGATATTTAATCCACAGTAAGGCATATTGTGTGTTCAACCAAAGAACTAAGACAGTGATGGAATCCGTAAATGTTGTGGTAGATAATGTGTATCAAATAATTGATAAAGCAGTAGATGAAAATCTTCAAAATCAGCTTCACAGACCAGAACAAAGAAGCAATGAAGCAAAAACCATAATCTACCCAAATTTATAGTTAGTTGCTGCTAGTAAAGAAATTGGCCAGACAAAAGACCAATTAGTTGTTTCGGAGGAAGAAACCAACCAGACACCTTATGCAGAAATAATCTTTGTGAATAACGAAGATTCAAAGGAAGGTGATTCTAACAAAGATCCTCCATCACGAATCAGATGAAGTCATCCTATTGAGAACATGATTACTGAAGTTAGTGATAGAAGGAAAACAATAGAAAGAAAAAGGATAGATTATCGGGAACTTGCAGGACTTTTATGTTATACTTCTTCATTTGAACCAAAGATTATAAAAGAAGCATTGCAAGATGAATTCTAGACAGCAACTATGCAGGATGAGTTAACACAAGTTGCTCGAAATGATGTTTGGGAATTAGTGCCAACACCATCAGATGTGAATGTGATTGGAACAAAATGGGTATTTCACAACAAAACTGATGACAAAGGTAATGTGACAAGAAATAAGGTCAGGTTAGTTGCTCAAAGATACTCTCAAATTAAATGCATTGATTTTGATAAAACTTTTGCTTCAGTGGCAAGACTTGAGTCAATTAGACTTCTTTTGGCCATAGCGTGTGTGAAAGGATTCAAACTTTACCAAATGGATGTGAAGAGTGCATTCTTGAATGGATTTTTACAAGAAGAGGTATATGTTGAACAGCTAAAGGGTTTCATTGATTTAATACATGTTGATTACATATTCAAGCTCAAAAAGGCTCTTTATAGTCTCAAGCAACTGCCAAGAGCTTGGTATGAGAGACTCACCTAATATCTACTAAATCAAGGATATGAATGAGATAGCATAAACAAGACTCTATTTCTCAAAAAATTCAGATATAATTTGATGATTGCACAAATATATGTTGATGATATAATGTTTGGCTCCACTCATCCGAAGATGGTGGACGACTTTCTAAAGATGATGACACGTGAGTTTGGGATGAGTATAGGGGGAGAATTGAATTTCTTCTTGGGATATGAAATTAAGCAAGGGAAAGGTGGCATCTTTGTGTCGCAAATCAAATATGAAAAGAATTTGGTGAAGAAATTTGTCCTTGAGAATGCACAGCATGTTAGAACACCTATGAGTGTGTCAACAAAGTTGAATAAAGATGATCATGGCAAAGGTGTTGATGTAAGTTTATATAGAAGCCTTATTGGGAGTTTGCTTTATCTAACTACGAGTAGACCTGATATTTGTTATAGCGTGGGAGTATGTGCTCGTTATCAATCCAAACCTAAAGAGTCTCACTTGACAGCAGTAAAGAGGATCATCAGGTATGTCAGTAGTACTTTTGAGTTTGGATTATAGTACTTATATGATTCTACTTCTTATTTAGCTTATTTTAGTAATACAGATTGGCCGGAAATTTAAACAACAGAAAAAGTATATAAGGTGATTGTTTCTTTCTTGGCAACAAACTGATTTCATGGTATAGTAAAAAACAAAACTCCATCTCATTGTCGACAACAGAAATGGAATATATTGCAGCCAGTAGTTATTGTTCTCAAATTTTATGGATAAAGTATTGGAAGACTATGGAGTTGCTCAAGATATGTTGATAGTTATGTGTAATAACAAGAGCGTCATAAATATCTTGAAAAATCCAGTTCAGCATTCGAGAACCAAGCATATTGACGAAGTATCATTTCATTCGAGAGCTTGTAGTGACTAAAGTCACAGTTCTTTCGTATGTAACAACTAAGAAGCAACTAACCAATATTTTTACGAAAACTCTTGATTCGATCAGGTTTGAATTTCTTCGAGGGGCTTTGGGATTGTGTGCTTTACATTTTTGATGTATTTCTATATAGTTTTAAAAAGGGAAAATCATAAATGGATAAAAATCCCTAATTTTTTTGTTCTTACTTTTTTAACTTACAGCTACACACCCCTTTCCCTCCTTTCCTCATTTTTTAAATTTTGCCTCAAAATTGGCTTGGCTCTCTCCTCCATTTTCAATTACTTTATCGCCTTCACTACCACATTTTCTTTTTAGCTCTCTCAGTTCTCCCTCTCCCCTCTCACCGTCGCGCCTCACCATCATTTCCATCAGCCATCTCTCTATTTAAAGCTTCAATGAGCAAATCCAAACATCAATCATCTTCCCATCTATTGGAGCGATCGTCGGAGGCATCTCCACCATCCACCACCGACCCACCTAGGCATTCCAATTGTCTCCGGCAACACCAACCTAGTGGGATGGCAACAATTGGAGCTGGCTCCTCCTTGACATCACCCATCGACATTCCCTATCCTCCCTCCATTCGGGTATCGTCTATTGATGCTGATGTACACTAGATTCTGTCTCACATGATTGTAGAATCGTTTGACTCCTCTACCTCGGAGGATGCCCTTACCGAGCCTCCTACTCTCGCACGTTTGATTGTATCTAAACCAAAAACTACTCCTTTTGCTTCCTGACAGTTGGTGAAACACATTGCTCATAAATCAGTTTAGTTGCCTCGCCAACAGACACCTATTCGGATTTCAGTGGACAATGCTCTGTCTCATAAATTTTACTCTTCCGTGGCACAATAGAAATGGGTCTCCATTACTAATAGCGAGTTTTTTCTCAACCATCCTATAAATTTAACTGAATATCAACAATTTCATTTGGATGTCTTGTTAACTGAGAGAAATCTGATAATTGCTGCATTGCTGCCAAAACATTATAATGCTGAACTTGTTCGAGAATTCTATTGCAATCTTGATAAGGGTGTATTGGATGTGTCTGCTTTGTGTTATCATCTGGTTTATATGAGGGGGACATTGGTTAGATTTGATTTGAATCGGTTGAATGCATTTCTGGGATTTGATAATTTAATTGGTGATCAATTATATGAGGGTGATTTTATTGTGACAAACAATATGTTGGCTAATGTGTTGACGGGTGGAAAATTGTTTGTTTGGCCATCTTCTGTTGCACTTCGTGTGTCTGAGTTGTCTCAAACATATTTTGTGTTTCATAAGCTTTTATTGGCCAATTGGCTACCGAGTACACATACCGTGACAGTTTATCGGGCTCAAGCAAAACCGATTTATGCAATCAATACCAGGGTTAATTTTAATTTAGGGTGACTTATCATTGAGGCTATGGTTGCAATTGGTAGTAAACACCAATATTTGTTATATTTTTCGTGCTTAATTACACAATTCTATATGCACATGATATTCCTCGAACGAATTTTACTGTACTTAAGCCAGTGTCTCTGCTGAATATCTCGCCTCACATATTAAATGTCAACAAGCAAGCTCGGGTAATCGACTTGCCCTACCCATCTTCTGGGCCATCTGAACCATCTACTGCATCCATTGTTAATAGCAATGTCACTTTCTTTACTGAAATTGATTGGGTTGAGGGAGTATTTCAAGTAGGTTTGAATGCTCTTCACCAACTTAAGCAGAGGGCTCTTCGCTCGGCTTCCTGTGACTCTTAGTCTTACTTTTGGCATTTTTTTGTCCGAAAGGGGAGAAAATTGGATGCTTGGATTATTATTTATTTGGACATTTTCTGCTTTATCTGCGTTGTTGATGTGTTGTTAATGACTATCGTATATGACCTTGACATTTGTTTTTGACTCTGATACTATTTGGAACTCATTATTATGATTGTTCAATTCATGGGGAGTATCCAATTATCATATTTAGGAGGAGTTCTTATATGTGACAAATAATGCTAAAAAGGAGGAGGTTGTTAAGATACTTTACTAAGATATCTAATTAATTATTTTGGGCATTATTTGTAATTGGATATATTTGATAGATCATATGTCATAAGAAGTCCACTTGGGATATGATTTCTCTATCTTGGATAAGATAAGATTTAATAGAATTTTACTTAAGATTGAATCCTAGATAAAATAAGATTTATTTAGATATGCATGTGAGGTTGTTGAACAACATCTGCTGTGAACTTTTAAGAATAATTACTTGATAGTTCATACACAACACCTTCAAAAAGTCATCAATCGAATATATGTTTCACTATCGAAACATCCCAAAATTACAACTGCACGCTTGACACAATTACTGCTCGCTTTTCCCTCATAAAAAACGATAGAGCATCTATCCAATAGATTCACGCACGTTATATAGAGAAACGCAACTACTCAAGATAAGCGATCAGTAATTGTGTCAAGTGTGCAGCTGTAATTTTGGGATGTTTTGATGGTGAAACATATATCCGATTGATGACTTTTTGAAGTTGTTGTGTATTAACTGTTAAGTGATTATTCTTAAAAGTTCACAACAGATGTTGTTCAACAACCTCCCATAATTTCGGTTGATGTAGCTGCACGTTTAAGGGAATGTTTTTATCTCGAGTGTTTCTTTTATTCATGTTGTTATTGTTTCAATAACTTAAGATTATACTTTCGTATTCATTATCTTTCGTTGTTACAAAAATCCTCTGTTGAGGTTAGCACGAGGTGATCGTGTGATTGGGAGTGAAATACTTTCACGGGGTATGAGTACGAGTGAATAATGTTAAGGGGTGAGTGGTGTCGGCTCAGTAAAGCCTTGGTAAAACTATTATATCACGGTGAAAGTAGATTAAGTTGGATGAGGGCCCCGCAGACGTAAGTCAGGTGTACCGAACTGCGTTACCAAATTTTAGTTGTTGATTTATTCGTTGCGTGTTTAATTTTTCTGTTTGTATTTTAATTCTGAAAAATTAATAGTTGTCAACACAGTTACTTTTTATTAAACAACAATCAGAAACAGTTCAAAGCAACTACACTATAACAGGAGTTTTGCAAAACTACAACTTTAGGCATTTCAACATTAATTATACTAGTCATGAAAATCACTAAAATGATAATTAAGTAATTAATTTCTTAAATTGATTTCTATTAGATAAATATAATAGCAAGAAATAAGATTGATAATAGGTATTGATTAAAAATTAATATTGGTGATTATATGATCTAGATGAAACTACAACTTAAAATTAACGATAAAATGGTGCTGATTAGAATGAATATTCTACTCATTTTTGTGAACTGTAATTATATGATGTCTTAAAAATGTTGCTAACAAAAGTTTTCAAAAGGGTAAATATCTAAATGGCAATCACCAATAATGACATTTCGAAATGAATGTCTACAAGTGAAATCATTCTTCAACAAAATTATTTTGAATTAAATTTGTTGGACATCTTACAATTTGATATACATATATCTTTGATTTTTAGAAACTATCAATAAATCTCTTATGGTAATTTTATAACACATTTTCTTCTGCGTCAACTTAAGTTAAAAATCCTAATACTCAATTACTACATTACGTGTATTGTCACATATAATACTATATGTTGAAAATAACATCATTTTAAAGTTTGCAGTTAAAAGTTTTAACGAAAGTTAACGGCAGGAAGAACGAGTGTTATCAAACTAAAATAACATAAGATTATTGATAGTCTTTCAAAGTTAGGTATACATTAATAATATGCCAAACTATATGAGATCCAACTAAATCTAACACAATTATTTCGATGATGGAATATAATACATATAATAAAAATAAAATTGAAAATTAGAAGTTTGTGCTCTCATCCTCATCCTTGAATGATTATAAAAAGATTAGTATATAAAAAATTCATTTGAAAAGATGTGCAAAGTTTTCAAAGATGCTCTTAAAAGAATTGAATGCATCTTCAAGATATGGTGAAGACCACATTACACATTTTGGACTTATACGGAAAAATACCTCTAATTTAATATTCATAAATCCTATTCATGTGAAGAATAAGCATATCATACCCTATGCAATCTTATTCATATGAAGGATAAATATATGTATTAATTATGCGATTTTTTTAGTAAATATGGATTCACCTCAAATTCAAAGTTAAGAAGAAACATTAGTATGAGAGTACTTTATATATGTGTGTGGAATTTAATTATAAGAAGAATATTATGTCTAATTAAAAATTATATTATCTAATTTTATATTAAAGTATTTAAATTAACATAACAAATTAAACCTAATCCTCCTTTACTTATAAATATAAACTTTATTAAATCACATAATTTATTGTATCATATTGTATTATTTCACTACTTTATTTCTTCTATTAATATTATCTTTTTAAGCTAATATTTGATCTTAGTGGACTTTTTTTACATTTAGAATTATATATTTATAACAAATTAGTATCAAAGAAACAAGCTTTAAAAGATATGATGACGATAAACTTTAACATCAACGAGTTCAATGGTTTATCTAATTTCATTCTGTCGCAACAAATCAAAACACCGATTAAATATTAATAAATCAAAGCAAACGGAAATCATTTTCGCATCTTATCAGAAAGCGACAACTCGCTCTCATTGTGTTGTCCTTTGCCTAAAAGAAACTTGATCGGTCCTTTTCCGTAACAAGTCAAAATTTGTGACCTTAAGGTGCATGCCTCTAGTCTCTGATATTATCTGCAAGGTTGTCCAAGGCTTGGCTCAAATGTCACCGAGTCTGTGTTTATGTGTTCAGTTCACACCACACTAGACGTTAAGGGCAAAGGAAACAAATCTCAGTCGTAATTTAAAAAAATTTAGGAAGTTTTTCTTTTAATCTTTTGTTTGAATTTTTAAATTTTAAAAAATTCTTTATTTTAGACTTTAATTAAAAAACAACGACACAATGCAACATATACATTAATCGTAAATTAGTCAATATTATTTATACAACAATTTTACTCGATTTTTAAATTCGAACATAATTAATTAAATTCAACTCAAACTAATAATTTATTATAAATATTTTAAGTTACTAATTTAAATTAAATTTAATTAATACGAATTATATTTAAGAGCTAAATTAAGTTATTACATAATTGACATTTGATTTTTTTAGAAAATATATCATTGAAATTTGATTCGTTCATAGGATTTTTTTGAAAAATTAAAATTTTTAAATTTTTAAATCCATATGTTTTATTACGAGAACTATATTCTTGGTGTAAGTGACAACCAAAATGGAATTTGCTTTCTTAGGAGTCCAAGAAAAAAGCGAAGACGTGCAAGTGTGTTATCGGCTTGGACTTTAGTCAGACCACAGTTTTAGCAAGGAAAACGCTAGACGTGGACAGGAAAGTTGAGAGATGCTCCTAGGCTGTATCGTGTATACATCTCCCGTTTGGCAGGAAGAAATTTCAACCTTATATATACAGAGAGAGCGATAATCAATTCTAAATTTCTTTTAAAAATTTACCACTGTAATTCAAAACATTAGTTCATTAATAATTTATTGATTTGACTAACGAAATTTTTGTTGTTTATAACACGTAGATGTCCACTTAGGAAAAAAAAAGTAACTAAATTTAAATAAAGAGGAATTTTTTTAAGTAAACACCTAATAACAAAGATTTAATTAAGCAAATTAGTAAATTACTAATAAAATTAATGTTTTAAGCTGAATTATTAAGGTTTTAAAAAATTAATCACTCAATTGAAAATTTTAAAACATCAAATACTAGATTGAAGAAAACACTAAAAGCTTAATTAGTTTAAGATCGGTTGTCCCTATATATATATATATACACCTCCTAGGTTGTATTATGTATAGATTCTAGACATCTCACATTTGAATGAAAGACATTTTAGCATAATCTATGTGTACATATTATCAAGAGAAAATAATAAGATTAATAACCAATTGATAGTCAATTAATTTTTTAGTCCTCCAATTATTAAGTCATTTAATTTATTTCTTGAATTTTGTTAATCATTCCTTATTGAAACTTTTATTAATGTTTGTTAAATTATTTTCATATTTATATTCAACTTGAATTTCATTAATGTTACATTTTTGTCAAAAATATTAACAAAAGTCTCAATATAAATTGACTAAATAAATTTAAAGCTTAAATTAAAAGATTTAATAGTTAAAAGACTAAAATAAGAAAAAGTTTGCATATGCTTTAAAGAAAAAGGGAAAGCAAAATAAAAAGTGGAACAAAGCACCAATTTCACATTTAATGTACATATAAAAAAAAGGCTTTTTTAATGCAGACTTCCATAGTTCCAATATTACACAAACCCAGCACCTTTAAAAGTTCTAATTCTAGCTTATGTTTCTTCAAACAACTAAGAATTTAGCAACGGTCTAGTTATTTATACATATTGTTTATGAAATATTCATGATCTTAGATACTGAAGAACATTTGATTGGCACAGAGCAACTACAAACTAATAGGATATCTATTGATAGAGAGATGGAGGCAGGCGAGGCGTGACAACAATCTCGACGGGGGTGGCTATGTTGTTCGTAAGTCCAGCAGATCCAGCCATGTCAATTGGTGAATTTGATGGAGTTGAGACGTTGAACGCTTGCAGTAAACTAGCCAGCACCAGATGAGTCATTTTCAGACTTAAAGCGATTCCAGGACAAGCTCTCCTACCAGCACCAAATGGGATGAGTTCAAAATGCTGACCCTTGACGTCCATATCCTTGTAAGTACCGCTCAGGAACCTCTCTGGCTTGAACTCATTTGGGTTAGGCCACACTCGCGGATCCCTTTGTATTTTATGAATGTTCACCACTAGACGTGTTCTTGCCGGAATATGGTAGCCAGCTACAGTGCAATCTGATGTAAATTCCCTGGGTCCTCCGAGTGGACCAGCTGGGTACAACCTCAATGATTCTTTCACAACAGCTTGAAGATAGATCAGCTCATAAATGTCTGATTCATCCACAAGTCTTTCTCTGCCAACATGAAGGTCCAACTCTTCTTGGACCTTTTTTACTGTCAAGGGATGGTTCAAGAGGAGTGCCAATGCCCAAGTTACACTAACAGTTGTTGTATCAGTACCACCTGAAAGAAGAGTCTACACCATGCATAGGTATGTTTAAGTCGGACAAATATTAAAACAAGAAATAGAAGGTAACATAAATCTCAACAAGACGAATAAGATGTTTTGTACCACAGCTGTTGCTTTTCTGACTGTATCAGCATCATAACCTGCAAGGTCAACACCATCAATAACAGAGAGCAAAACGTCCATGAAATCTTCATCTTCACTTGCCACTTGTCCGGTGTCTCTTCTCCGACGATGTTCCTCTAACCACTTGGTAGTGATATCATCGAATTCTTTAGCAGTTTTCTTCATGGCCTTTTCATGGCCACCCAAATCTAGCCACCCAAGTAATGGAATTGCATCCCTCAACACATACGAACCTGATAAATGAAAGAACTCTCTCATTGTCTTCTGGAATTTCTGACCATCTTCGTTTTCACCAGTAGCATTAGCACCAGAATATCTCTTCCCCACGATCATCCTAAGAATCACGTTCATGTTTATTTTACCAAACCATTGTTTCATCTCAACCAAAACCTGGTCTGCCTCATCTTTGCTCCGTACGCATAATTTGTAAAGATCTTTAATTGAGCTTTCCACCTCAGAAGTTCTAATGTGTTTTAGTTGCTCGAGTCTGCGGTTGGACATTAGCTCTGCGGCCGTTATTTTGCGCATTTCTCTCCAGAATTGACCATATGGGGTGAAACCAAAACCGGCAAAGTTGTAGCTCAAAAGTTTTGTACCTGTGAGTTGGGGGCGAGAAGAGACTTTCGCATCGTTGGCGGTGAATAGTTCCTTAGCAATTTCCCAGCTACTGACCACCAAAGCTGGGTAGATGCCAATCCTGATAGTGAAGATAGGTCCGTATCTGTCAGCTAAATCCCCCAGTCGTATGTGGGGAAGCACAGGACCTGACAACAAGGGTAGGTGGCCTATTAGGGGCCATGCACCACTAGCTACGGGAGCTGATCTAGTCTTAACAGACTTGAATCTCCTCTGCAAGTAATAGGAAAACACAAGTATGGTAACGACTCCAAGCATCACACCATTTAGGTAAGGAAGAAGAAAAGCCATGACAGTGTTAAAGCGTATCCACTGATTTTACACCTAAAGTCCAGCTTGTCCTGTTAGCTTCTTTATTCATAAATTACACATCGAACTTGGAATCATCTGATGACAGTTAACCGGCTTCAAATCATCTGTACCGAGTAACCGTGTGGTTACACTGTTAAAGCATAAAAGTCTACCTTATCCAGTTGGCTGCTTTTTGTAGCTAGTCTTACGATGAATAGCGATCGATATCTAAGTATACTATTTCGAGGATGGATGATGTGTAATAATTGTCTAATTTTCAGCGTTCAAAAGTTTTTATAATTTTATTTTAATTTATTCAAATTTAATATTTTTGTAAGAAAATGATTGAATATTAATTCAAATTTGTAAGTTTGAAATAAATAGGCAATATCAATAATAATGAAAGAGATTTAGGCTAATAAAATATTTTATTTTGACTAGGTTACGTAAATCAAAGTGAAATTTGAAAAAAAAAAAAAGGAGACTTTGAGTACACAATTTTCAAACTTCGAATTTACAAGAGAAAAACTTACATAAACATAGACACACTTAGAGAGATCTTACATGCCAGTTTATCTTTAAAGCATCTTGCATTCTTTGGATTTCTTTCTTGATTCATCTGGATTCCTCCCTTTTTTGGTCTAAAAGGCAAGTAAAACCTATACCGGTGTACTAAACTGTGATCATATGAAAATGGAGAAGTTGGCTTGTGAAGATACATGATTGTATGAGATCTCACACATCTGTGCATGTGCCCTATAAATGTGTGGAGATGAAGAAGATGATTGCTGAAGATACAGTACTGTGTAGGATTTATACAGACCTGTGTAAGAACTTGCACATGCTCATTTACCTTCCCTGTCTACCTAACTATAGCCGTATGGACATGAAGAGGTTGATTCATGAAGATATACAGTCGTGTGGGATTTAGACACACCCATGTACCAATACCGTGTGTGTCTCTACAACCGTGAAGATATGCAACCATTGAAAAGAAGAAATTAAAAGATACGGTCTAGGATACGGTCGTGTACATGATTATATCTGACCTAGAATACTCTAAAATCCCCTTTTTTCAAACACCTAACACTTAATCTATGCCTCGATGAGCCACTAACATCACTTAGCACCTATAGTAGACCCAACCACTATGCAATCGCACTAAATTCTTCACCTAAAACTAAAGTTGCAAATACCGTATCAGATTTGGTACTGGGTTGAGTTTTGGTACGGTATTATATCAGTACCAATTAATACTGGGTACCATTTCGGGTAATTTTTTAAATTTATAAAATAGTCCCTAATTTTTTAAAAAAAATTGCAAAATAGTTTATTAGGATAATGTACTGTATATTTTATAATTTTAAATAAATCTTATCTCAAAAATTATAATAATAAAAATTTAAAATAACAACAATTTATTTACTTTTATTAATAATAAGTTTTAGATATTTCACATATAAATAATAAT
>JAOQMM010000006.1:2517503-2530052 GCA_027563515.1 Erythroxylum platyclados
AAATTGATATGTTTCAATCACGTAAAAGAGCAAAAGTAAGAGTAAGTGTTGACTAACTTCTTACAATAGGCACTGTTATTTAAAGATGTACAACTTTAAAGAGTTTAAAACAATAACTAAAAATTTTGCCGATGTCTGAAAAGATTTAGTGATAAATAACCTTATTCTTAATTAACAAAAAGATTAGCATCTTGAAAGAGTTTAAATGTGGTAAATGTATCACTTGGTCCCCTAGTGGTGTTCTATAAACATTTTGTTCATCATTCTTAGTTATGTTTAAAATTGAAGAAGGCCGATCCTACACAATGATTATAAGTAATTAGAAGGACTTTATAAAAAGCTTCAAATATTAATATGATCTTAAGTCTAAGTAAATTTTTTAAAAATTTCAAGCATTAGTGTTCCATACAGTTTTAAGTGAGAAATTTAAAATATTTATTAATATTAAATTTATACATAATTTTAAATTATTAATTTATTAAATAATTTATTTGAAATTAATTATACCAAAATTGCCCAAATTAAATTATTGCATTCACTTTAAAAAGTAAAATTAATAAGAAATATAGATAGTAAAATTAATAATAAATATAGGTGTTACACTAAGTATCAATTTTTTTTTACTTTTAAAAACAATAAATATACTTATTTATGAATATTTGTAAAGTGCTTAGGTTCTTGTTTCAATTCTAAATTATATTAAGATTATTTTATATCTCAACTAATTTTTTTAATTTTTAAAACCAAATTCTTTATTTTCATCCTATATTTGAATTTAATTAAATAATATTTTTTACAATAGTTTAGATAATAAGTGTGAAGTACTTCTAAAAGAACTTTATCTCTTTAAAAATTTGAAGTTTGAATCTTTTTATAGAACTTTTACTTAAGATTAAGAGTTTGAATATTTCTTAAACATCAGGATAGTAATGGGTTGGCATATGGACCATATTTAGATGTTTTCAATGGTAGATTGACTAGGCCTAGACTAATTCGAGGCACAACTATTTTAAGTAAAATTAAGAGTTTGAATATGTTCTAAAAAATAGTTTTAGATTAATGACCTTCAAAAATAAATTATGCCATAATTTCTGAGTTTTTCATTAAATAAGTTTTTATATTAATTTATTTTTATTTTATTAAAAAATCGAATTAAATAAAATTTTCCAGAGAATTTTAAATATAACAAATTGAAATGAAATTACATGAAGAATCTCGTACAATAATCCGTGTCCTGCATGAAATGAATAGAATGTTTATGTTTAATTGCATTAAAGTAGATTTCAGGTGTGACGTCAGTCACGGCCATGTCGCATTCTGTTCCCGAAACTGAACTCTCCTGCAAAACGTTGGCTTTATAGGTAGGGACATGGCGTAGCCGCAACCCGGAAGGGCCGGAACCGCTACCACCGCGTGGAGAGGCAAGCGACAAAATGGTCTTTAGGCAAACCGCCCAACCCGTTCCAGTCACATGTCTTCTCGAAAATCAATGTAACAGGTTCATTAACCCGGAAGGAAATTGGATGCCGCCATGGACAACAAGCCGTACCCATGCTTCTCACATTTTCAAAGTGCAAACCCAACTCTGAAGAAACGTATGCCCATCTTCCGCTTACAATTTGGACCGACTGTCTATCGACAAGGAATCCAATTCCAACATGAGACTGATATTTCTGTGCTTATTTTCTAATTTGTATAACAAAGCATGTGCATTAAATAGTGAACACACCAGTATAGTCAAAGCACGAGGTTCCTGAGATGTGACAATGGAGAAGTTGTACACCAAGAAGTGTTGAAATGTGTTCGGTAGCTCAAAAATATAGTCGAATCTAAATGCTTTGCAAGTATTTGGTCCTAAATCTTAGTTATGTTCAAAATTCAAGAAATGGGATCTTAAACAATGGTTTAAGTAGGTAGGAGTCTTTAAAAATCTTCAAGTATTAAGTAGGTAGGATTATTTGATGATAATCCTTTTGTTTATTCTTATTCTATTATAAAATTGACATTAAACCTTTCTATGTAATCCTCTTATGCCTAACTATAAATTTCACTTGATCTTATTTAATCTATCACCTAAATCCTTTACTTTCATCATATGTTTAAACTGAAATTAGATAATATTTTTTACAATGTTTTAGGAAGTGGTTTAATAAGTTTGAAGGACTTTCAATAGAATTTTCATCTCCTTAAAGTTAAGATCTTGAATAATACTTGTTTCAGCAGTCAAATCTTTCTTTTTTTTTCAATAAATAATTTGCCCACCCCATGGATGAAATTTGGCCGTAATTTTTATTAATTGTCTTATTCTGATTATCAAAATTTGTATTTTTTTTGTTTTAGTTTTAGTTTTATTCAAGTCATATATGTCTGTAAATGAAAAAAATAAAACTTGATTTCTTTTTTATTGTGAAAGATTGTTTATTATTTATTTTATAAAGAACATATTTTTTGATGACCCATTTTTCCTTTCTTTTGATAAATTGAAAAAGAATTTGGTGAAAGTCCAGTAGCTGAAAACATCACTAACTTACACTCTGACTCGAGTAGCACGGGCACATGAAATCCTGTGTGAATTAGCAAGAACTACCTTACAAGGCTAAATACTCCTGAGTGACTGATAATAAAATATTATCATGAGAGAAGGGTGAAAAGAACCCCCATCAAGAAATGAAATAGAACATAAAACCGTAAGCTTTCAAGCAATAGGAGGAGCCCAAGGCTCTAACTTTGTGCCAAATATGTGGTCTATAATTTTTGTGTTAAACTAAGCTAGATTTAACCAAAGTAAATTATGAGAACAAACTCTGTTACTTAATTTAATAAATTATATATAATTCAGGAGTTTATTCAATACATAATTAAATTAGTTATTGATAATCCTTTTATTATAACTATAAATATCCCTGATTAATCTCATTGCATTGGACACCGAACCTATCTATGTAATTCCCTTGAAATTAATGAAAATCAGCCGCATGCCTAGCGGGTATACGGCCAACAACCTGTCAAAGAATGACACGTCATCCACATTGATTCTCTCCCTCTGTCCGAAGAAATTTCGAGTGCAAGTATGGAACCTGAACCAAAGAGGTCTGCCCGGTTTCTTTGTCTCCAATTAGGAATTCTAGAGCGCTACGATAGATGGTCACTCCGATATGGATCCATTTCAGATGATTAAACAAATTATATAACATTAGCATACAAATTACCTAATTCCACGTACATTACTTAACCGGAAAGGACTGGACCTCCCTCCTGCACGGTAGTATGTACCGACAAGTTTCATGGATTGGTGTGAAGTACATGGGAGAACAAAACTTAGTGAGTTCTGATGACCTATTTTCGTTATTCTATTCTTATCCTTTATCTATTTACTTTTTGTAAGTCCCGTTTATTAAACCGAAGGTTATTCATGCAACACGTAGGAATAGAATAATGAACAGATAATCCGTACGCAGAAAGAAGCTACGGCAATAGCACACGGGTACCGGTGACGGAGAAACAGGGCAACAGAAAGGAAGTCAGGGAAAGTAAAATCCAAAGAAGAATCCTTTTGATGTACATGTTTTGCAGTCTGGGCAAAATGGACGGCAATTATTGCCTACCACGCTACCCGACATCATTATGTTTGTCGGCTCTTTTTTATTCTAAGAATAACCAAGCCGACTTCAATCAATCTTCTCCTAGTTTCTGTGTTAATAAACTGTTCTAACTTACTAGATTTAAGGAACAAAGACTAGCCCCTAAGGAGGAGTTAGAATAAGATTTATATATCCTGATTTGGTGTTGCGTTGCCTAATGGTTTTGGTTCAAGTAATCGAGTATCACCATCATTCATTCCTATCCTAAGCTGTAGTTGCTTGCAATATCAAAGGAATCACGAATTTCCACTCTTCTTTATAGCCAACTCCTCATCAATCAGATTCGTCCATCACAGAAAGGACACACCCCACCACACCCCCGTACAATCCTGATTTCACCACGTCAACAATCATGCATCGAAGCGAACACCAAAAATCCCAATCCCACTCCCAAGAGTTCAAAGGTAAACACAAACGAGAGACTGAAGCTAAGCCACGCATCCTAAGCCGTCATTAGCATCGAACAGTGCGCGAACACACCGCCTGTACTTCTCTACATACGTACTTTCTAAAACCCTGCGCTGACACGCTGTTTCTTCTCTCTTTAATACCAAACCCAGCCCTCGACTTCGTCCCGCCCTATATAAACCATGCTCTTGTCTCCTTACCCCCACAAGTAACAGGACTAACCAACCTCAAAATGCCCTACGATGCCAGCAAGAAGCGCGTAAGCCGAGTCCACAACACTATTACTATTGAGTCTGTGCCAATAGAACTGAGGTCGAGCTCCGGCCACCCACATCTTCGGTGTCCGAGGTGCGAGTCTAACAACACCAAGTTCTGTTACTATAATAACTACAGCCTATCTCAGCCTCGCTACTACTGCAAAGGCTGTCGCCGATACTGGACCAAAGGTGGGGCCCTCCGGAACGTCCCCGTTGGTGGTACGACTCGCAAGAAATCAAGAAGAGCTCGTTCGTCCGCTTCCTCCATCGCGTCCACTACTAATACCTCCTCCTCGCCCGTGTCAACTTCTCAGTCGATCCCAGTAATCTTACCTGCTAATAACCTTGATTCATGTTCAGCTACTGTGAAGACTACGACGCATGTTTTGAAAAACTTCTTTCTGAACGAGAACCTTCCCGGTCCAACAGAAAGTGGAAGCCTTGGCGAGTTCTTGGGGTTGGGCGGATACACGCCGCCTGGGTTTGGGTTCGGGTTCGGCTTTTGCGATATGGGTTTGGGTTATGGTGGGAGAGGAGTTTGGCCGTACCAGGGGATGAGTTTGGCTGGTGGCGGTAACGGTGAAGCTTGGCTTGTTGGTACTCCAGGTTACAACAACACATGGCAGCAGCTTGGTAATTTTGAGCAAATTGGTGGTATTGCAAGTGATCATCCGTTAGAAAATGTTGGTATGGATTGTTTTGGTTGGCCCGGAGTTACAATTTCACCTCCTTGAAAAACTTTGAAGTGGTGATGAGTTATTAGTCTTCAGCTTGTCTTAGTCTTGGTTGTTCTCATAGTCACCTATATAATTACGGTCGCTATGTTTTTAGTTTCTGTCGTCTTTTTCACATCTAGTGTATGGTATAGTCATAGTTTAAGAAACAAAAGATGAGAGGGAAACATCGAATTTGGTTTCACCTCTTAGGGTTTCAGGGTTTTGAGTAGAGAGTCCCGTTCTGGTGGCTGCAATGTAAAGCTTTCGGTGTTATGGGTACATAATGTAATCGGAGAAGGGAGTATAGAAAAAAAAGAACAAGAGAAAGAAAGGTGTTTTTGACATCTTAGTAGGTTGTGGCGTTTGGGATGATGCGTTACTGATGAAAGGTTTATTTGTCGGTATGATTCTGGGAAGTAGTGAGCAGGAAAATCCAATCACTGAAGCAACCAAGTTGCGAATTTCGAAGAATCTCCGGAGTCTGGACTGTACTGAACTCGTTTGTCGAGGATTCATGTGAACAGAAAACTTCAGTTTTGGCTCCAAGTTTGGTTAGTTTGTCTGATTTCATTACGTGGAAGGTCAGGGTTTTACTTTCGATGTGTCTTCTTTTCGGTGCTGAGTAGATGATCAGATATTGCTGATGATCTTGAATAAAGGCTCCATGCTCTTATTTTCAGAAAGATTGACAATATTTTGTGATACTTGAATTTGGAACGCAATTGTGGATTGTGATAGAATTTCAATTAGTTTTATACTAAAAAATTTGACCGGTTGGTCGATTTAATAGTAAATTAATCAAACCATAAATTAATCATAAAAATTTTTAATTTATTAATTTTAAATTTTAAATTAATAAATTTATTAATTAATAGTTATTTTTATAAATTAATAAGTTATTATAAATTAAAAAATAAATTAATATTTTTAATTAACCCTTAAATTTTTAAATATAACTGTCTTTTTAATTATGTTTTAAGATTTTTAATTTATTTAATTTTTAGTTAATTTTGTAATAATTTAATTATTAATTTTTTTAACTTTCGATTTTTAAATATATTCTTAAGGGTAAAAATGTGAACTTTTATCCAAAGTACTTATTATTTTCTAATTATTTTAAAAAGTTCTATAATAAAATATTAAAAGTGACATTTTCATAAGTTTAGTTATCTTATGTATTAACACAGCCTCGATTACTAATAAATATTTTAAAGAATAAATAGAACTACAAAGGATTTAATGATTATTTACATCACTGCTCACGCAATGTTATAAGAATTGTATCTGTAATTAGTCTTGGATTTTAATTCAAGTAAAGTTTGATTCATTTCACGTAATGCCTTACCGCAGGCATAGCTCAAGCTTCTTGTTCATTCCTCAACACCATTACTTTTTTCTTCTGAGGTTTTAGATTTATCTGATCAAACACACATCTTTGGTACATGGAAAAGCAGTCATGATACAATTTACAGTACCAGTATTACGCAGAATCATTCCCTTCCCAACAACTTTTTGACCCTAATATTCATTTGAGTCTGAATTTTTAAACATTTATTGATATCAAATTTGTGATTTGGTTTTGAATTATTAATTAAAGATTATCTTTAAATTTTATAGCTTAATTTAATAAATTATTAGGAATCTAAATACATTTTAAAAATTACTTTTTAAATTTTGATCCCTTACACTTAATTTAATAATTTGTTAAGAGTTTGAATACTTTTTCAAGATTATCTTTAAATTTTATAGCTTAATTTATTAAATTATTAAGAATTTAAATACTTTTAAAAAATTACTTTTTAAATTTTGGTCCTTTATATTTTATTTAATAATTTGTTAAGGCTATGTTTGGTAGAGCGGTTAGTAATGGAATGTAATATTATTCTATTGTTCGGGAGGAGGGTTTATAATGAAATGAAATAGGATGGAAGAGGAAGGTAAACAGTGAAAATGAGTTATTTTCGACTTGGGGGATTTATGATGAAATGTAAAATGATAAATATGTATTATCTAATATACCCTCAATAATTTTTGTTATGTCAATTATACCTTCAACCCTATTAACAACCCAGTTAACCTATGTTTTGTTCTATCAATGGTAGAATAGTTATTCATTATTATTATATATATATTACATTCTATTCCATCCATTTTCTAAATAACATTTCACTATATTACATTATAAACTCTTTCATCCCTCTCAAACGGTTATTTTGCATTATATTGTATTATAAATCATTCAATTCTATTATATTATATTAAACGCTAATCTAAGAGTTTCAATACTTCTTAAAGAATATCTTTAAATTTTGTTATACTATGTTGCCTAAATTAATAAATTATTATATAATTCAAGAATTTATTCAAATAAATATTTAAAATTAGTTAATGATAATCCTGTTTATAAGCATACTTACACTTATCTGTTTAATCTCATTGTACTGATAGACTCGTGGAACCTTTCCTCTTCAGCATATAGTATCCATTAGTATTCACTTCAACAAGATTTAATTCCTCTTTTTATAACTTAATATTGATACATCCATGGGTACTACAATCTACAAAAACATAGGAACTGATCATCAGCTCTACGGGTCATTACAACATAATTCAACCATGTCTGGATGGATCTTCTTCTTCATTTCTCCAAGACTATATATAGTATTGGAATAAGATAAGCTCCAGAAGATGGATAATTAAGGGTATAAACTCATTCATTCAATACCAAATATTGTTTTGCTTATGAAGCAGTACACAAACAGACAGAATAACTCAAATCTACATGCATGTATTGAACAGGCCACTTTAGGCTAGGTTTTAGCTGATCTTAATTGGGCTTGAAAAATTTCAACTTTAGTCCACTATTCACCATACTCCATATGCCTCCAATAGAAAAGGCCAAGCTAAATGCAACACCAAGCCACCCCAGGATCCAGTTGAAGTACCAGTTGAAGCTGTACTTACTGGGTCTCTTTATAAGTACCCACATAAAGCAAGGGTAAGCAAATGTGACTGGAAGAGTGAGTCCTCCTAAGAGCCCTGCAAGACTGGACAGGAACGGGAGGGCAATTCCTATGAAGAAAGAGATAAACCCGTAGAAAACCCGAAAGCCGGACCGAATCCATATCGAGCATGGCCGGTTGGTTCGGGTTGTGTAGCTGGCTTCAAAGCTGTCAAATACAGGCATGGAATAGATTTGGAAACTGCTCAGGCAGTTGAATACAACTAGAAGAAAAGTTAATGCAAGAAGTCCTCGCGGAATGTCGTGACTATGGAACCCATACAAGGCACCGAGAATACCTCCTGAAGGCATCTACAACAGCAAGTGAAGAGATCATAGTAAATCAAGCAGAATGAGAGAAGCCTAATCCTTTACCAATCAATGTTCAACATCTTCTAACCATGTTATAGGCAATAACCGACAGTTGTACCTAACTTTTTCGTATCATCTTCAATTAGACTAATGGTAAAGTTAGTGAAGTTAAAAAAAGTTAGTAAACCCTCTTATTTGTAACTAAATTATGACAACTTAGCAGGCTTGATATGGTAATAAAATTAGTACTTGTCAAATTTTTAATTAACTAGTTAAACAATTTGTTGCATCGGAGATTGTAGAGGCATTTCAAGAACTTACAAGGTTTCCATATGCCCAATAGCCTCCTATAGCAACCGGGAACAAGCACAATGCAATGAAAAAGTAGGCAATTTTGGCTCCTTTCCACATGGGCACATGAGCTGGGTGCTTAAAGGTAGATGGCATTGTTGCCTAAAATGCACAAATAGAATCTTTTAATTAACCAACACTTTTAAGAAACACATTCATCAAGTGTAGTTAGTAATGCAAGATGTTCCATAAGTTCACACCTGAATCTCCAGAGCTAGATTGTGGCCCCTGAAAGCAAAAGCTACAATTCCAAGTGCATTCAATACTGAGAAGACAGTAGCAGTAGAGGATGGCAAAGACATGGGTTCATATGAGATTGAAGGTGGTCTTTGTTGGCTAACAGAGAGCACCCAAACCATGGTGCAGTAGGTGATGGCTGTTATGGCACCGATAAGTGACAGTCCTGCTATTGAGTTAAGGTTTGGGAGCTGAGATAGAACAATGCATAGGGAAGTGAACACAAGGTACCACTCTACTGTTGTCAGGGGATTCGATGAACACAGAGGTCCACAAACTATTTGGAAGAATAGCTTCATGGTCTCCCCTCCTATTAAAATCAAAGCAGTTGCTGTTCCGGCAGACAGATAAACAGTTGGGAAGAGAGCCAGCCAAAGTCCTAATTTTTCTCCTGTAAAAGAGTAGTGATCACACCAACAGTTTGAAGTGTCAAATCACAGGAAATTATTTTTACCATCATCGAAAATGTTCCTTGATACATAATGTTTAAAGGACTTTGTCAATTTCTGATTCTATGATCTTTTGTTAGTTGAAGGAAGACATAATAGAAGTCCAAGTCCTTTGAATGAATTAGTCAGTGTTTGCGATGTATTCTCACCAAATGCAGCCTGTGCAAGCTCCACATATCTGTTGTACCGCTTTCCAGGAACTGCTTCATGAAGCTGAACCAAAACCCACAAAGTATAAAGTTGCCAGCAGTAAGCAATGGTCAAAGACAGGATGCCCCAACTCCTGCAAAAGCACAGAATTGGGTGTTATGTTTACCATTTGCTGAATTGTAAAAGAATTTCCAATATCTTAATCCAACAGAATAGGTATTGTTTTCCATTCTTCATTCTTAAGTTTTCTTCCACAGCAATGGAAACATCCCTCTTATACATAAAGAAGAGGTCTCATAGTTCATGACATCCCGACGTTAATCGACCTTTAGATGGTTATCACTTTCCTCTTTTTTTCTTCTTTTGCATCTTCCTATCCTAGGGAAGACCAAACCATGATAAAGAGAGGGAAAAGGAAAAACAGAGGAATGAGGTCTGTGACAGAGATTCACCAAAAAATTTCTGCTTTCCAAGAAAATCCGTGGCCCAATTTGTCAACAATTGCGATTTTCAATGAGAATATAAAAAGGCTTCACAATAGTACCATCACAACTACCGTAGAAAATTATCATGCCCCAAATTTCTGAAACATTTTTAGGAAGTCATATGGTCAGAGTCAAAACACATCACATGGCATGTCCAGATTCATGTCAGAACCAAAATATTTAGACAAATCTGGCACTTCAATCGTTTGATTGCTCATACATCAAACCTTCTATAACTCGGGATATGGATTGCGGTCGGAAATACTAATTAACGTGCATGCATTTCAAAAGCTGTAGAAGAAAAAAGAAAAAACCGGCAAAAGTGTGATTCTGAGTTGCCAGCTAAAGTCATGAAGATGTCCATGAATCTATCACCAACGAGGAAAAAGACATCACTAAAGCATTTAGTCAATTACAAGGCAGCCCTCTATATAAAGTGAAAGCACAAAAACAAAGGGCCCCAACTAAAGGAGTATCCTCTTTGGTACATATAATTGACCTTTTGGATAATAAAGGCAAAAGATGTTACAGCTAGTTCAAAGCATGCTTCTGCTTCTTCTTCTTCTATGTCTAAGCAAATTCAAGATAATCCTTACTTTGGGTTGATGGGAAAGGTCATTGGATAGACCCTACATTCCCTAAAGCTTCAATCCCAGTCAAAATCTTCTTTTCTTTTTAACACAAAGACGTCATTTTCTTTTGTGGTGAAATTAGTATCTTTAAATTGCTTTGAACAAGAGAAGTGAGATGGGTTTTGGTGCTGGGCTCAAAATTCGATATTGCTTGGCATGTTTAAAAAGAGTCGAACATATATATTCTTTTGCATGGGACAGTAAAAGGGAGCTTAAATACATTACATTGGAATTCGAAGCAAATGGAACAGACAACAAAATCCCTATGTCATCATGTTAGAAGATACGATTCAACTTTAGAAACTAGTATATTTGGAGATAAAAAAGAAGAGAAACTATGATGTTTTCTGAGGCTAGAATATGATAGTTAAATTTGATAATCTATGAACATGAATATGAACATGTAAGAACTTAATGGATTTATTAGCTCATCATACTTTTTTTTTTAATGCTGTATTTGACTAAATCAGAGGCTCAAATATCAAACAAAATGCATTTGAATGAAGTAGCAAAGTAACAGACATTAAATGAAGTAGCAAATGGTTACCAGCCAAGGAATGCGAAGGCAACAGGCAAAACGAGAGCTTGGAACCCAATACCAGCGTTGAGGTTGTGAAACGCAGCGTAGTGAGCATTGCCATTGCGAGACTCGGTGATGGGAAGCCAAGCATCTTGTGGGTTGAGCTTAGTGAGATGGCCAACTTCCTCTAAGTAACCCTTCATGTTTATCAATACCCTCTTCATTGGTGTCCCAATGGGGCTCAAAAACCTCGGCGATATGAACGAAGTTGGCGTCCAAGCCGTCGACGACTTCGCTTCCTTCGAAGCCGGTCTCGGCGATCTTTGGCCAGAAGGTGTTAGTACCTCCGGTGTCGAAGCACGTGGGGATGCTGGAATGGATATGAGCTCTGTCTCTGGCCTCTCCTCCATTGCTCTAACCGCTCTTTCCTTGTCACTCTCCGAGTATGCTGAAGCTAAATAATGGAATGAAATGAGAGGACTTTGTTTGCTTTTTCTTTTCTTCCTGGTTTGTTGCTTTACGCTTTGATAGTGAAACGGAGGGGATGGGTCTTTAAATGACTAGTGGGAGAGCTGAAGAGGAATGTGGACAATGTTAGTGGTTGAACCAGTAAGCATGAAAGTTTGCACGTTACGATCACGACCGTTGATTTCACTTTACCAGGGGGGCCACAATGGGACAGAGAGTGAATGGTGGTGATGTGTGCCTCTGTCTCGTCCGACGAGAAAAAAGAAAACTTCTGAGAACCCAAAATCAGGGTGGACGATGCTTTTTGGGATATGATATTGATTGATGGCTCTAGTACATGAGTGTCGTGTGTGTGCGAGATGGTGTGACTGTGGGTTTGAGTGGGGCGGATGGTTATCGTGACGTGGTAGGTCAAAGAGTCCGTCAATCATTTCATTTTCAATTATTAATATTAAGTATTTCGAGTGGGCCCGAGCTCTGGTTCCGGAATTTCCGGCTGTCTGAAAATGGATTTGAAGCTTTCGAGTCATTGGTTCAATGATCGGCGCGTCACCGTCACAAGGGATGAAGTTTAAGCTCGTTAAAGCCGAAAGGTTCCTCTTTTATTTATTTAAAAATATCTAAAAAGTGGGTTTTGGCTACTAGTACATGAAATATTGTTTACATGTCAAAAGAAAGAGAAATAGGTTCAATAAATTAAGTTACTTTTTATTTCTATTTTTATTTTTTTAAAATTAAATAAAAAAATTATTTGTTTGAGTTTTCGAATTGGGTTTATTCCTGTTTTCCAAAGTTATTAAATATATAAAAATTAATTTTTTAATCATTTTCATAATTTGATTTACTATCAATTAAATATATATTATTTAATTATTTAATATATTAATTATTAATAAGAATAATAAATAATTTAATTTGATAT
>JAOQMM010000006.1:2534117-2548396 GCA_027563515.1 Erythroxylum platyclados
AATTTGGTTGAGAGACATCTCTCCTTGTTTGGACTAGACCCCTTTTCTAATATATTTTTTAATTTTTCAAAAAAAAACGTTTATGCAAAGTCTCGAACCATTCTTGTATATCAGTACATGGTTCGTCAAATATGTTTATGGTGTGATTTTGGGAATTATAAACAATATATTTGGAACAGATGATAGTGTTTTCAATGAATAGTAATTTTTTTATAAATTTATTAAATATTTCTCATTTCTCATTTCTCAGTTTTATTTTAAAAATAACTTCTTCAATTTGGATATTTTTAATATTTTTGCTGAATTTATTCTTTATATGCAAAATTAAGTTTAAAATCTTAAGCACTAAATACAGTTAAATTATACTACTAATTGAAATATAAAATTAATTGTCGGGATTAGCATTCAAGATAAAATTAACCTAATTAAAATTGATTACTATTATTTAGGTAATATAATATAATATAATTAGAATACTTAAAAAATTATAAATAAATGGACATATTTGTTTCCACTTATTTTTAGTTTTTATTTTTAATTTTAATAAAAAATCTGTTTGTTTAAAGTTTTAATTTTTACTTTTAGTTTTAGTTTTTTCAAATTTTCATAACATGTAACAACAATAACAACAATACTCAGTAGAAATTCTGCTGATACGCAAAAACTACTTTTGTTTTAATTTTATGTTTTTTGTCATAATCTAATACATCATTAACTATATATATAATTTAATTATTTTTATTAATTATTAATAATTGTAAATAAATAAATTTTAATTGATTTTTATAATTAATCTAAATTTTATTTTTAAAGATAAAAGTAATTTTAATTTAATAATTTCTTATATTTAGTATATATATTTCAAATAAATTTTTTTAATAATTAAAGTATATATTAAATAAAAATTTAATTATAAATTATTTATTTTAATAAAATATAATAATTTTACTTATAGTTTGTTAATAAATATTATATAAGATATTAAAATAAATTTATTTATTTCATTTATTCATTAAAATTAATTTATCATTAAGTTTTATTTAATATGAAATTAATATAAGTACTAAAAATATAACTACATCAACATCAACAATTAAATAAGTTTTTGTTTTTATTCAAAAAATAGAAATTATAAAATCACAACAAAAAACAAAATTTAAATGATCTCTGAATTTTTTAATAAAATTGAGTCTCATTTATTGATTAAAAAATAATAAATATGTATCACATCAATAATAACGTAACTCTTAATGAACAAAATTTAAATCTATTTAATTTTTCCAGCCATTTAGTATTAATTTTAAACATTTTGAATACGTTAAGATTTTATTTATATTTTGGTTAACATGTTAGTGTCTAAAATATAATTTTGGCCTTAGTTTCTAATAACTGAATGTCGACTTAGTCATAATTAAGATAACTAGACATTGATAAAATTTAAAAAATAAAATTTAAAATATTAATTAAAAATGTAATTTACACCTTAATATTTTATAAAGGGTATAAATAAGTTCTTATTGTTATCTTTAATATTATTATTTTTGTCTTATTTAGAATAAAATGAAGATTATTTTTGTAACACTTGAGTTTGATTGATACTAAAAGTAGCAATAAGAATTTATTAAAACATTTTTTAAAAGTCATACTTTTCGCCATATTATAATATGAAATACGTAAATATTTTTTATTTTTAAGATAAATATTACACCTTTTTTTGGCAAATAGTTAGGTACATATTGACAAGAAAATATCATCTAAATCATATATACTTAATGATAAAAATATAACGTGGATTTTACTATTTAATAATTAGTCTATATTATACTTAGGCTTCATTATAATAAAAATTATTAGAAAAGAGCTGAAGATGAAAAAGTATTTACTATTAATGATGTTTTGTAGCTTTCGTTCTATTTAATTTTTAAAAAAAGTTATCCTTTAATATCTAACCATTTATTTCAAATAAAAAGGTTTAGAATTTGTCGTGTTAAATAAGAAACAAGCTAAGTTGATAGGCCTCGTGAGTTGGAGCAATTTTTCTTATTAAACTTAATGATAATTGATAGGACATGTTTTTACAACAATACCATCTAATAGAAACCTCTTTGAGACGCGAAGTTTAAAAAGGTCTAATAGTACGCAATTTTACTCTAAATAGTAACAAGGCTAATTAGATATGTTTTTACTATAATCAAGAATTTAAATTGTACTCAAGGTTAAGATGGTTTTGTATTAACAATGTAATTTTAAATAAATTTAATATTTTTAATAATTAAGAGGTTAATGCTCTAATCTCTAAAAATTGATAAATCAAATTAAACCTAATTTATACAGATAATTACGTTATAAGTAAAAGAAAGTTAAATAATTTTGTTCAACGATAATTAAATGCAAAGTTTTACAACAAAAATCATAAGTCTTTACATTAGTTTAATAGCATTGTTAGTGATATAAGTTTTGCATGACGAGGAAATTTGAGATGTCAAACTTGCATTATTTTCTAGGACTTACGGTGAAACAAGGTTTGATTGAAATTTTTAAACAAGTCTTACTGTAAGCTAGTGCTATTACGACTAAGAATTTAAGATATTGTGATTGTCTGGTACAGTTATTCTTAATTTAATTGGTTTGATCGATTTCACCATAAAAATTTTGAACTGTCCAACATTTCGGTTCGATTTTTAATTTTTCAATTTAATTTACTTTAGTAACTCTTATTGTAAAAAACTGATCAATTTATTAATTAATCTGTCAAGATTCGTAAATTAATAAGTTGTTATAAAGTCAAATAAATAAATAAATTTTTATTTAATAATCTTTTTAATTAAACTTAAAATTTTTCAATAAATAATAACAATCTCTTTCAATCATATTTTAAATTCTTTAATTTTGTTTAATCTTTAGCCGGTTTTATGATAGTCTAATACTTGTTAAACTTTTTAAACCTTAAACCTCTTATCTTACTAGTTTAACTTCTGGTCCGATTTTTAAAACATTGGTTATTCTTAATTTGAATTCAAACTATTTTTGTTAGGTTAAGAGAAACTGACACTCAATGACAAAATTCAATAATTCTAAGCTCATCATTGGTTAATGTTAATAAGTTATCAAGTTCACAAAATTCAATAAATTGTTTTTTTTGAATAATTTGTAAATCAATTATTTAAAATTAAAATAAACAAATCCTCGGGATAGTTAACATTCTCAGAAAGTGATTAAAATAAATGCTTCAAATTTTAAAAATTTCAGAGTTTAATTTTATGAAGAAGGCGATTACATCTTGTTTATATTATATTTTCACTTTTCTGTTCAATTTTTATTTGAAATCACAATTACAATAAATAACATAAATCATTAATAAGAAAAAATAAAAATAAACATAAGCTCATACACTATTATAAATTATTAAATTACAATCTAAAAAATAATAAAACTATTACCATCTTTAAATATTAAGTTAGAAATATGCACACACAAACACACACAGATATATATATATATATATATACCAACATTATTCATCCATATAAGGAAGTTACTAAACCATCTAATCACATGTACATAACTACATTCAATGGTGCTAATATAAATCAGATAATGTCTTATATTTACCTAAAATGTCGGCTATTTCTTACAGTTAACAAATTAGTTTCCATATATTTGTCACAATCAATAAATTGGATTTTGTTCAATTTAGCTTCAAATATTTAATACACCCATGATTGAAAACAATCTCTCCATCACTTAAAAATAAAACTGTGTATTATTGAACCTCTTTAATTTCAACGATTTAGCTAGATTTTCACTAAATTATTCTTATTTTTAGATTCAGTACACACATGGATTGCTTTATGCTCCACATTAGTTTTGGTTGCTCACTCAAATCAATGAATTAATAGAAACCTCAGTGTGACTCTAGGCATTAGTGCCAACAAATCTCACAATTTGCAAGTGACAATAAGCACACATGCACTTCCATATTAATATGCGTAAAATAAATTATATATCATACTATTTACTCACAATTACAAAAAATAAAATGTAATCACACACAACATCAAATTATTAATATTGTTTTTTCAACACTTTTAAATATAATTTACATACATGATAATAATTATATTTAACAATCATATAATTTTACACTCAACAAACATGTCTAAATCGGATCTTTAGTCTTTCATAACTCTTATGTGGGATTTTCATAATTCTAACTCAATTTCATTAAATAAAAATATTCAAATAAATGTTGATCACAGAAAAAAAAATGAATAGAAATTAAATTAATAAATACACATCTTAAAAATCTTAATTGGTATGTGTTACTTGATATTCATACGAAATATACACGTAGAATCATTCATAATTATAGAATTATTGTTGTCTTTTACTTAAATCTCTTCTATTATCTTTAGTATTTAATCTTAAACCCCTTTCTTTCCACTTAAAAATCATTTTTTAGCTTCTATTAATTTGTTTCTCTTATTTCTCTTTTTTATTTATAAGAGAATGATAATTGGTAATGGAAAAGTTGCGATTGAGTTACCTTTGAAGACCAAGCTTCTACTATTTTCTATTTGTCATTCTCTGAGGTGAGGTGTGTGTGTGTGTCGTGTGTTGATCTGTTACGTAGGATCGATTTGCCTATGAATTTGATTTAATTTCGAAAAGCATTGGAAGTCTGAATATGGAACACTTATGATCCGAAACATTTTTTAGCCAGTATCAGTGTGAACTTGTAAGTCAATGCATGACAAATGCAAAAACAACTATTAACAACTTGAGATCTAAAGAATCTCTGAATTCTTAAATCCACTCCTGGACTCAGCTTCATGCTTGTCTTCTTCTTGATTCATATCCACCTTCTTGTACCTGTACCACGATGCACACACCAAGTATAATCCGAAGTTTACTAAGCTTATTCCTGCAAGTAACCAGTAGAAGTAATTCAGTTTGTCCCTATTCAAGTTATTGCTGGCCAACCAACCTCCGCTAACTTTGTTCACCACCTGCACCACAACCGAGCTCAAGAAGTACCCAAATGCCACTGAGCACCAGGAGATTGCCGTGCTCAAGGACTTCATTCCTGCAGAGCTCTCTGAGTAGAAAAATTCTAGCAATCCAACAAGAGTGAACATATCAGCAGCTCCAAAGACAGCGTACTGGAAACCCAGCCAAAATACACTCATAGGCAAAGGCTTCACAGAGTCAACCATGTCGTGTTCGATAGCCACACGTTTGCGGCGAGTTTCCACAACTCCAGCAATTGCCATTGATATAGCTGAGAGGACTAGACCAACTCCGACACGCTGAAGGTGTCCGATTCCGGAGGGAATTCCAGTGAATTTTCGAGCAATTGGAACAAAAACTTGGTCGTACAAGGGGATTAGCACTGCCATGAAAAGTAGGGGAATAACAGTAAGCGATGGCCCTGGCACTTTAAAGCCAAGAATACGAGGGTCCAGGGTGGTGGCTTGTTGGATTGAGAAAGTCTGGAGTTGAGCTAAACACGTGTTCATGAAGACTGTGCTAAGTATAATTGGTAGCATCCGAATCAGGATTTTTGTTTCTTCAACCTGCGAAACTGTACATATCCTCCAAGGCGTAGATGCACCATTAGTATTCACGATAGCTGCTCTGTCCAAGAATCTGGGAGTTGCAACAATCGAACAGTGAATTCATTTTTCAGACAAGGCTTAAAAAAGTCACTTGGTTGCAGCAATCACTGGAATTCTATAATACCTGAACTGGTCAGTTCTCTCAAGAATTTCATCTTGTGCCCCTGATTCTTTGTCATAAACTTCACACAATCCTTCAGATGAATCTGGAATTGGAAGTCTCCTATTCAGAAAAGCTGCAACAAAAACCTGCAAATGCAATTTCCGATTTACCATTAACTCCAATTTCCTCAATGCATCCACTCTGAGAAGTGTACGTAACAACTTGTAAATGTAGTAATTATACCTGTGCAAAGCGAAGGAAGGGGCTTCCCTTGGGCACATTGTGTTGGTAAACAGACTTTCCCATGCAGAGGAAGATAATGCCAAGTAAGACAGCAACGACGGAAAGACCGAACGCCCATTGCCAGCCTTGATTGGCGCTTATCCAAACAACGACTGTGACTCCAATAATAGCACCAGCTGTGATACTAAACAGCAACCAGTTGAAAAACCTGGAAAGTTTAAAAGCCTCCTTTGGGTCCTTTTCATTGAATTGGTCAGCTCCCAAAGATGGCAAAGCAGCTTTAAGCCCACTGGTGCCTAGTGCCATGAGGTAGAGACCTGTGAAAAGAACTGCAACTTGGGTTTCATTTGCAGCCTCACATCGATACCTATGATCTGGTTGAACACCTTTGCATGGTATTGGTCTTAGTTGTTTGAAATATGCTTGAATTGCCAGGAGGGCATATCCCTGGAAATGTTGGAATCAAATCTTATCTCACCATAATAGACTCAACTAAAAATCATATAAAAATGAAAATCAAGAACAGGGAAGTTTGTCTCCGTAGAATTATCATCACCATCTAAATTCTGATCAGTTAACCAAATGTTTGTACCGATCCAACATTTGACGCTTGGAGGGCAACATATGTTGCAATAAATTAGGACATACAACGACTACATGTTCGTTCATTATTGTGATCGAGAATCAGTAATCAACAAATATTAAATAAGTTATGGTTAGCAACTTCGAAAGTCAACGATGTAATGCCTCCATGCATGATCTCGATTATTCGCACATGCACCGGAAAAGGTGAAATGTCATACTATCAATCAATAGTTCCTTAATGAGTGTAGAAAGATTAATTAGTCAAATTACGAAATATTAAATTATATATATGTTGGTATTGATTCTGATGAATGGTGATTATGAAAGGCTAAAAGAATACCAACAACTCTATGCTGCCAAAGATAACGCAAGTCTTGAATCTAGACAAGTAGGTGTCTGAGATGAACCCTCCAAACACTGAGAGTAAAAATGCAGTCCCCATTAAGTTGGTAAGAGTAGTGGCCGACTTTGTCAAGCTGAAGTTCATGTAATCATAGAAATAAGTTACGAGGCTCACGGCATTGGAGACGAAGGCCATGTTCTCCAGCCCCGTCATAACTGCGTCAACAATATTCAACACTTATCAGCACAGGATCATGAACACAGAAAGATTAACAGAAAAAAAAGAACATTTCAAAGACCTACAAGCTCTTAAGAGCACTTGAAACTGATTAATTACCATAAACAAAAAACGTAGCTCTAGTTCCTCCACGCCTCCTTTCTTCAACGGCTCCTGTTTTAACATCTTTCTTCTCGATCTCCTGGTCAGTGAAAAGATATAAACTTTATCAGCTAACAGATGCATTTGATCACCTCTGACAATATAGATATATATACATATGGAACATGCACGAGAAGGTCAAAGAAGTTGGGAAATGAGTCTCTCCTCATCAGTTCCTGCAGGGATGAAAAAACAATGAAGATGGAAATATCTTAAATTAGACTGTTGAAAATTTAACAAGGAACTCACCATCTCTGTTGAAAACTTCCTTTCTTTTGGTGATGATGACATGGAGATGGAGATACAACAGCTCTTGCTTCTTGTTGTTTTAACAGACAGACTCACGTCTATATATAAAAGTGGCAAATCCTACTTCATGACAAGTAGAACAGGAAGGAATCAGAAGGGCATCCACTGAAATGGAAAACTTTGTGGGTGGATTTTGCTTTCTTATGGTATCTCTTCCATCACCCTATCACTTTCTCTCCTCGGAAGCAGGGGCCGAGTCAGAGGGATAGGCTGCTAAATACCTTGGCCCAAACTATGCGTGCCTTAGCACTATTTGAGTTATTAATCTTATTGCCTTGGCACTATTAGTTGTTAATCTTATTGCTTTAGCACTATTAGTTTTTAATCTTATTGCCTTGCCATTATTGGCTGTGCACAAAACGTTTCTCGTTACTTCCTATGATTGGTAATAAGAAGTCTTGTAGTTTAATGCTAGTGTATGTTAAAAATGTTGTAGAGAAAGAGTGGCTTGGCATTAATTAGAAAGAGTAGAAGACATGCAATGCAATTAGCTTCAAAATGATAAAATATTTATAAAATTATAATTTATTTATGATGAAAAACTTGTTATAACCCTTAATTTTTATTGAAAATGGGCTTAACTTAGTTATAAGATTTTGATTTTCTTTCTCTCTCTAGCTCTCTCTCTCTTTCTATCTCTTTCTCTCTCTATATATCTCTCTCTCTCTCTTGCTTTCTCTATTTTCATGTAGGGCCAATTGGAAACAACTTCTCTACTAGTTAGAGGTAAGGTTGTGTACTACTGGACCTCCTCAGACTTTGCATATCAGCGAGATTTATATTGAGTGTTATTGTTGTTGTTGTTGTTTCTATTTAAAACATAATTTTAAATACCGACTATTGCAATGCTCTAAGTTTAGATTGATATAACAATAAATTAAATTTAGGTTTAAAAGAATTATAAAGTCAAAAATAGTTAGATAAGACTTAAGAGTCAATAAAATATTATAATCTTTTCTCCTTAAAATATTAATATCTTCGACCACAATTCAAAATATTCAAATCTTTTTCTGATGTTGATCCAATATCATATTAACAAAATTTGTTCCTATATCATTTATAATGTTCTAAGTATAAATTGATTCAATTATAACTTTAAATTAAGATTAACAAAATCATAAACATCTAAATTAAACTTATTAATAATTTTTTCGATAAATTTAGTAAGAATTTTCACCTGAACTTTTCTTTTCGATATAAAATGTCACAATTATAGTTACAAATATTAGTATCTTGAATGATCTCGATTCATTTGACATAATAAATAATAATATAAAGTGAATTAAGTATTTATGTACCATTTTATTTAGAGATAATAAATCACAAAATTATAATATTTTATTTTATTATTTAGCTTTTTAAAAATTTCGATTAAGTGTTTAAACTTTTAAAAAATTAAATAATTACATCAAAAAGTTATTTATGTTAATAATTTGTTGACCTAGCTAATAGATTAACATAAAGATTGAAATTTGAAAAGATTACTTTACATTTTCTTTTATATATGATCATTGAGTATTAAATAAATAATCAAATTTTGGATATATAATTATTAAAGTATTTGTTATAATAAGCTTACTATTTTGACAAAGGCGAGGAGTATCATAACTCTTCAATATGTCACATCTATAAAACATTAACAAATACAATCTTTTAAATCGAGTATTTTGATTTTTAAATTTTTTTTAAAATTAAACGTTAAAATTAAAAATAACACATTTTGATGAGCTAATTCTTGTATTTAATTGAGCTTTCGTATCTTAAAAGATATACCAAGCGCACCTTAAAAATATATAGGGGAAATTATTTTATCATCACTCGCTTGCAAAGCGTGCTTCAATACTCAATAGGCCTCTTAAGTATACGTTGACTTAATAAACTATAATCCGAATCGGATTATGCAAGTATCTACGCTGGATGAAAGTCTTAACCAGTAGTTTTGGGGTCTTGATTTTTGGATTCAGCTTCTTACTCCTAATTTTGTTAGGACTTAATAAAATTTGTGATTTCTAAATAACTCACTATTATTAATTATTGTTGTTAAAAAAGGCAAGAAGTAATATATCTTTGTATATATCTAGTATTTCAACAATTTTAGATTTCTCTAGATTGCGAGTACCAGTAGAATTTTTACGAAGTGTTGTTGACTGTTGCTGTTGTTATTATGTCTTTATGTATCTATTGCGAGGTTACTTGAAAAGCTTAGGGAATTCTAACAAAGACCTTTAACACTGAAAGTACTCTAGTCCCTTAATAACCTTAAGATTATGTTTGGTTGGAAGTTTATTAATGGAATGAAATGAAATATAATATTATTCTATCGTTTGGGAGGAAAGTTTATATAATAGAATGAAATAGAATGAGATGAAAGTGGAGAGTTTCATATTACATCTCATTTCATCCTAAATAGTAAAATAAGAAACCTCCGATTTGGGAGGTTTATGATGGAATGTAAAATGATAAACAACTTTTCATTGTATTATATTATAAACCCTTCTTCTAAATAATATTTTACTATATTACATTATGAACCGGGCAATCCCTCCCAAACAACAATTTTCTAATATTACATCTATTTACATTTCATTCCATTATAAACCTTACGCCTATCCAAACATAACCTAAAGAATCTATCATTTCAATTATTGGTGAGCATTTGTTGTAGTTAGATACGTCATTGCATTCTGACTCCAATAGAATCTTCATACGCATGTTTACTATGCTAGTTGGTTTGTAGGGGAAAAAAAGGGTTTAGAAAATAAATAGATATTCAATGAATAAAGTATGCAGAATAGAATATCAATACTTAGAGAGTAGTTTCAACAATTATAAGAAATGATAATAATATCAATAATGAGGTACAATTAAAAAATAACAAGTTGAAGTAAAAAAAATCAAAATTAAAAGTATAAGTTTGATTTTAATTTTTTATTGAGGCAAATTATCAATTCAACAGTGTATAATTTATGAAATTTTGTACAATGGGTCCACAAATAAGTGACAAATTCTGCAAATAAAAATAGTAATCATTGAAATGTCAAGAAGCAAACAGAAACGTTCAAATAAAATAGGAGGAAGGAAAAACAAGCACGACATGTGCTTGGAAGGTAATCAAATCGACTCAAGTGTCATTTTGTCCTTGTTCTTGAATCCAGCTTTCATACATATACTAGAAAAAGGGGATGCTACTACTAGTTTTCTTTGGCTGGGCCAAGTAAAAGGTTCTCAAATTTCGTCGTCATGACGTGGTAGGAACCTGTATGTATGAAAATTTCAAGCATTTCAATACGAAGTGAACGAAGGAGGCTGCTTCTGCAGGCGTGATGAACCTCCTCCGTTAGACTTTGTACTTCACTCAACCATTGTTGTATGTTTCCTCCTCCAACAAGATATTCTTAGTTTATGCCCTGCAATCAATTGGTTTAAGTATAATTTAGTAGCAATTATTTAAAGATATTTTTATTATATATATATTTAGATATATATGATAAAGTCTATGAGATAATTATACATTACAAATGAAACTATAATGAGATTATAATTATGAGATTCATATTATATTTATGCATTATTCTTGAATTGTTCCTAATTATTGTTGTAAGACTAGACAGTAATAGAACGTAAAAAATTAACATACGTTATGCTTTTTCTTACGAAGGAAATAGTTAATCTCATAGGTTAAAGTGTGGAAATACTTAAACAATTGTATGAGTTTTGGTTAGAGAATAAGTTTACTAAACTGACCCATTATGAGAAATCTATTTGGAACATTGTTTGTATGTCTATGAAAATTTTCATTGTAATAATTATATAAGTGATAATTTGACTTGAGGTCTCCAAATTTATCTCGCATAGGGATTGCTATGTTTTGGTACTATTTATGACCTAATTAATCATGTGTCGCTCAGTCAGTAGTCATTGAATGTAGCATGAACTATATAGAGGTAGTTGAGTGATCAAGATATGATTCATCACCTTAAAGTAATTAAGAAGAATGTTCTGTTGTTTTTGATTAATATTGATTTGAAAAATCCTTGGTCAAGATTTAATGACATTTTGTAAATAGTTTACAAATGCCATTAATTAAATCAACAGCAAATGATAGAGAACTAATATGATTGGACTCAAAATAGAGTAGATATTAATTTCATGCTTTATATTTAATCAACATTATAAATGATAAAATAATTGAATTAAAGGAAAAATTATGTACGGAAAGGTTAGTGTAAAAACTACTTTGAAATTCTTACAGATTTGGGTGGTCATGATGTGTTGCTAGAAGTCAGTCTTAATCTATGATTATAAATTGTTTAATTGGAGGATTAAAGATAAATTAAAAAGAGTTTTAATTTATCTAATTCTAATTATGAATTAGAATTAGAAATTATAATTATTGCCAACATATTTGAGAACCTAATGGGTCTTACATAAAGAACGGGTTGAAGAGAGCAAAAATATAATAATCAAATTGGACTAGATTGTAAAGTTTCAGAAATTTTATGATTAAATATGAAATATTTAATAAATAAGGATCAATATGATATGATTTAATTTAATTTAATTTAATTTAAGAGTTAGAGAGTTCTCTCAACCTGTTCTGTGGATATTGCTAGAGATCAGACACTTGTGCAGCTACAGTGGTTGAGATGGATCGGTTTCGGAAACAATTTGAGAGCTACAGTGGTTGATTTATGTGTTAATCATTTTATATAATTAAAATGATCATAGTTTTCAAAAAACCAAAAAACGAAAAAAATTTCTTAATTATTTTGTTACGGTCAGGATCGGTCCTCGTCCCAATTTCCTAATAATGGTATTAGAGCCAACTTTTTATTTTATAATTTGATTAAACTTGTTATTGATTTGATACAAAATAAATAAGTAAAGACTTTATGTTTTAATTAATTCAGAAACAGTGTTCTGAAAATATTATACCGCTTCTCGTTGTCTACAAATTGGTTTTTGGAAAATTTAATTACGCGTCTCATTTGCTTGTTGTATGCTTCTGAAAACTAAAGGTTTATGCCCTATTATGGAAATTTGATGCCTACGGTTTAGTTGTATTTCTTCTGAAAACGCACTGCGCGTTCTCCTTTATTTTTCTTCAAATATGTGTTTTGAATATGGATTCTGGAAATTGGGTGATGGAGATTGAGCTTTGGGTTTGCGATTTCTGGAATGGAGTTTATTGTGTACTGGTTTTGTGATGTGGAATGAGCCATCACTAGCAGCGGACATAGCCGCTGGTGAAGGTGGCGGTGGGCGACAGGTAGTTGGGGTAATAGTCGCCTCTCACTGAAGCAAAACCAGATGAGCTGGTGGCATCTCAGGCGAGGAGAATCAGAGGAAGGCATGTCGCGACGAGGGTTTCTATGCGCCTCTCATACAGGACAAAGCGTCCAGGTTGGACGTTGCTGGCACGTGCATTGCACGCACTAGTCAACCAGTTGATTTGACTGCACGCGCCTCACAGACAATTCTTTTTATTTATTTAATTTTTATATATTTTAAGCCTTAATTTTAATTAAATTAGTTTAATGCAAATTTAATTACTTTAAATCTCTAATAAATTTGAATATTGTTTTGTAATTGTTTGAAAATTGTTTTCAAATGGTTATTTATTATGAATGCTTTGAATTTAGTTTATTTTTTCAAGTATTTGAATTATTAAATTAAATAAATTATCAAATCAATAATTGGACTTAAGCAAATATTTAAAAGAGTTATCTTTTATAATTAGATTATGTTTGATAATTAATATAATGAGATTATATTAATTAAGATGAGATTTTAGTTTCAAAAATTTAAGTAATTATTTTTCTTAATATGATTAAGATTAATAATTATAATGATTTCTAATTAATTTTAGAAAAGTAGTTTCTAAAATGAGAATTAAATAATTACAATTAGATTGAAATTAGTTATTTAGACTACTTAAAATTAAGAAAAGTGTTTCTTAATTACATCTATTTATTTCAATTTTATTGAAATAAATTAAATTTATGACTTTTTTTGTTTAGGGAATTATTATTCAATTTATTTAAAATTGTTTCTTTATTTATGATTAATAAGTTTCTTGATTTATTAGATATTTTCTTGATTAAATTTTGAAAAATTTTCATTTACTAATTAAGAAAAATGAGTTTCTTTAATATGTTTGAAACTATTTTCTAATTTATTAAGGAAAGATTTTCTAAAAAATCAAACTCTAAATAAATAATATGAATGGCTTTCTTAGTTAAATTTAAAAGTGTTTTATTTAATTTTTTAAAGTAGTTTCCTTTTCATATTAGAAAATAGTTTTTTAATTAAGGAAAAGCAATTTATAATGAGATTATAAATATTTTCTAATTGGATTAGAATGTGTTACTTATATAATTTTTAAAAAGAAAGTTTTTCTAAATTATAATAAGGAAGGAGAATAATTTACTGAAAATTGTTTTTAATGAAATTTTATTAAAAGAGTCAAAATAATTAGAAATAGTTTCCAATTGTATTTGAAAAATATTTTCAAGTCAAATTATACTTCTATTAGAATATGAATTTAATTCATTTAGGAATTAATGAACTTAAACTAATTTAATTTTCCAAGGAGTTGGAAATATTATTTTAGATTATAGAGATCAATAACTAAAATCAAACGAAGCTTGATGTTTTAGACATATAATTTGATTATAGATGCATAAGTTGCATAATTTAT
>JAOQMM010000006.1:2556656-2575205 GCA_027563515.1 Erythroxylum platyclados
CAAAAAATGTGTCTCATGGTCAAATTTTAAACACCCATTAAGAAATGTAATCATGGTTAGGATATGGCCTTCTTTATTAAGTTTAGTTTAATCCAATAATTATATTATCATTTAATTTTAAGTTGAACTATCACACACACACACACACATATATATATATATATATATATCATGTAAATTATTGATTAAGTTTTGAATGATTAGTGTTAAGACTCTTACCTTGTGTAGGGCGCAATGTATTATCATTAACTGAACTGTTTGAGAGAGTGGGAAGGTGACATGACTAGATGCTTATAGATAAAGAAAGACCATATTCTCTCTACTTGAAAAGAAAAAGAAAACAGACAGAAAGAAGAAGACCCACACCCTACCCTAAAGCCATTATCCAAAAAAGCTTAGAAATGGATGACTATTGACTTGACTTCTCGCAATCAATTAAGTTCAAGCACGATTCGAGAACAGCGACAATCTGATAATGATATTCACCACTTTCAACCATATACCTTACCTGTATGTATGAACACAGCATGGGTTCTTATGACTAAAGGGTATGGCTCATTCTGTATTGTTACAAAAATAAGTAAGTGAATATTTCCTTATCCTACAATCATCATCTTTGATCTAACCCTCTCATCAAGCAAATTACAGCCTTTAAAGGGACGAAAACCTTTTTCTATGGACGGAGACTTAACTTTTAGGCCGGAAGGCTCGAACCTCAACCATTTGTGTTGGAAATTGGGAATAAAGTCGTGACCGCAGTAATTATACATCCCTTGTCGTTTTAAAAACACTTTATAAAACTTATGGTTAAAAAGTTTAATTATTTTAATGGGTTAAATGGTAAAAATTTTAAATTGTTTAATATTTTGGTTAAATTTTAAATTTTATTTTAATAATTTTTGTTGTTAAAAATAGATGAATTTTTTAATTAATCAGTTAATTTTTATAAATTAATAAAATTTTATAAATTAAAATAAATAAATAAATTTTATTTAACAATTTTTTAAAATTAAATTTCAAATTATTAAATCATCTCTTAAAATTTTAAATCTTAAAATTTATTATTTTACCAGTTTAATTATGATATAATATTTAACATATTATATAAAACTGTTTCCGATATTTATTTTCCAAAATTAAAGCGAAACAGTAAAAATGTTTTCCATATAATAATATGGTTATCATTTTGACACGATTAGGATCATAATTGCCCCCGAGTCTCAAGTTAAATCCAACACGACCCGCTTTGTTAGGAGTGTTAAAACTCACAAAAGTGTATTACAGAGGGCACAACCGTAAAATGGCGAGGACAAAGTGAAAATGGCTTCGACACTCTTCTGCTGTAATCTCTTTCTCGGAACACGACAACCTTAACTAACGCAATCTTACGACAACTCAGCGCTGCACACACACACACTCTCTCTTTTTCTCTCATTGCTTAATCTACATCTTAATCTTGTACTGTGTTTCCAAATCTCACACTCGCTTGCATGTTCGCTCCTCATTCCTTCCATCGTAATAAAAACTAAAAAAGACTCGTCCTTTACTGTGCGTGTACCATACCAAGCTGGTTATTTTATTTGGGTTCTTCTCTTTTTGGGTTATTTTTGATCCTGCTGCGTCGCCCGAGTGAAGGCAGTTCTGATTAATTAATTTATTTATGCTTTTTCGAGGAACTCCCTTGTGCTGCCCTCTCGTTCTGTCGGTGATTTAAAGCGGTGGTTTAATATATCTAAGAGTAGTGAAGAGGTTTGAGTTTGTACTTCGTAATTCGTATCCGTAGTTGCTCTTCACTTTGCTTAAGTCGTAACTTAGTGAGATAAGACTAAGCGAGGAAACAACATGGGGGAAACGGCACCACCGCCAGGACCGCCAGCTGCGGCGGCACCACCACCTCCGGCGCATAATTTGGCCTTGTCAAAAGGGCCCATCTGGACTCCGGCCGAGCAACTTCTCCAGCTTCAGTACTGCATCCATTCTAACCCCGCTTGGCGTCAGTCTCTCTCTCTCTCTCTCTCTCTCTCACTTTTCATTGTGTTTTGTACTTATGATTCGGTTTCTGTAGTTTAATTAGTATCTTTGTATTGGTTCTAACTTGGGTTTATTGGATTCTGCAAAAGCCTGGTAAAGTTTGAGGTTTTTGTGCTAAAAGCTGGATGCTTTTAGCCTAGTATTCTAGTGGGTATGTACGAGAGGAGATATTCTACTTTATGCCTGTCTGCGTCTCTAGTGCGGCTGCTACTTGGTGGTTGATTTTGACTATTTCTCTTTTATATATTTTGTGGTGTGAAATAGGTAATAAATCACCACCTGCATGCGAATCTTGGATTATAACATTCATTAGAGAAATGGATTATTATTTTAATAACAAGAATTTTGTTGCTTATCGAATCGTCTTTATGCAGTTTATAAACGTCCGTAATGTAAAAAGGCTTAGATTAATGAGCTATTTGTGGAAGAAAAATGAATATTTAAAGATTTGGAGGAAAATGATAATTTAAAGATGTCGAAATCTTACGATTCCAGCCTAACATATTATAAATATAATTTAATAAATAGCTTTTATAGTTACTAGTCTAATGATAATTTCAAGTTAATAGAGTAAAAAATGTAAGAAAGTATTATTTTGCATAATTTTCCCCATTTCGGTTTGCTCATTAATGTCTTGTAAATTGTAAGTTGGTTCAAATTCTCTTTAATTTGCGATAGTTTGTACCTGTACTTCAGAAATGATTATTTTCTTTTGAATTGCATGGAGTTGATATCCATCAATTATGAAGTTCAAGGATTGCATATGTTATGTTATTTATTATTATTTTGGTACATTCAGACTTATTCCCTTTATGCAACTACCTAATAAGGCAATTCAATTTCGCAGCTGAGATGTTTCTTCTAGCTTTCCAACATTACATTGTGATGCTTGGAACCATAGTCTTCATTGCCAGTGGTCTTGTGCCTCTAATGGGAGGTGATCATGTAAGCTTTGTTCATCTTCTGAATTTTCTTGTCAACTGCAAATTAATGGTCATTGCTTATTATTTATTTGAATTGGTGTTTATTGCGGAAGGCGGACAAAGCTCGTGTTATTCAAACTCTGCAGTTTATGACGGGACTGAATACATTGCTTCAAACATTGATAGGAACAAGGCTGCCCACAGTGATGAGTGCATCAGTTGCTTTCACTATACCTGTATTGTCGATAATCAAGGATTTGTCTGATGAGAACTTTACTGATGATAGTGAGGTATGAAGTACTTGATATAACTGAAATTCGAACAATATTCTTGTACAGGACTTACTGTGTGTTCTGCATTTTGGTAGTTCATTTTATATCCATATGCATGGTTCGTTGCATATTCTGTAAACTTTAGATTGTGAAATATGAACTTTCTTCCGACATGGTTCGAATCTTTTTACCTGCTTTAGATTCTTATTAGATTGAGTTTGGTTGTTGTAGAGATTTTCTCACACTATGAGGACTATTCAAGGATCACTTATAGTTTCTTCCTTTGTCAACATCATTCTTGGGTATGGTCAACTTTGGGGTCATTTGACCAGGTACTTATTCTATTCACAGTCTGTATTTGTTAAGCTCATTTTGTTTAGATTTTATTGTCACTCTCCTCTCTTTTGCGTAAGAATGTTACATTAGTTCCCTTTTTGTAATGCTTTAGGTTACTCTTTTCAGGTTTTTTACGCCTATTGTTGTCGTTCCAGTGGTATCTATGGTTGGTCTTGGTCTCTTCATGAGAGGTTTTCCACTGGTAATTACTCTTACTGACGGCTTTAATTTAATACTTGTTGCTCTTGAAAGCTAACAAAAAGAAGTATTTTTGTTGATACTTCATAATGTAGCTTGCTAATTGTGTGGAAATTGGCCTACCTATGCTGATTCTTCTTGTCATTTGCCAGGTAATTTATCTTTTTAGGTTATGATTATTTTGGTCTCCAATACAGTAACGAGGATTTGTGTGTTTATGGCAGTACTTAAAGTATCTCCACGAAAGTGGCCGTCCAGTACTTGAAAAGTTTGGCTTACTCTTGTGTATCGGGATTGTATGGGCTTTTGCTGCCATCCTCACTGCCGCTGGTGCTTATAATAGTGTTTCAACATTAACTAAACAGAGTTGCCGCACAGATCAATCTTTTCTGATATCTTCTGCTCCATGGTATTGCCAGAAGCCCTAGTCTTTTCTGTTCACATGGTGTCGAGATATGCTGAAATTGTTATTTTCTCTGACATTCTTTCTTGTTTTTCAGGGTTAGAGTTCCATACCCATTTCAGTGGGGTGCTCCCATATTTAGAGCAAGCCATGTCTTTGGAATGATGGGGGCTGCACTTGTAACATCTGCGGAGGTTCATTCTTTCTTTCAAACTTTGTTATATATTTTCAGAAATCATTTTTAATTATATATCTGGATGTTTTTGCAAACGTGAACATACTGCTTAAGTTTTGATTGGGCACCCAATAACTTCTGATTATAGATGTTACATTCCGTTATCATTTATTCATGGATTTAACAAATTGTTCTATTTTATTTTCTTAACTAATCCTCAAACTTCTACTGCAGTCAACTGGAACGTTTATTGCTGCTGCTCGGCTTGCAAGTGCTACATATCCTCCATCACATGTCCTCAGCAGAAGTATAGGTCTGCAGGTCCGTTCAATGCCATCTATTTCTTTATTCTATTCCAGCTTGATTTAGTTGTATGCCTGCAGTTAAACAGATGTTAGGAAGTTGTGGATGTTTGGACAATTTAGAGGTGTGACCTTTTTTTTTGGTAATTTAGGGTATTAGCTTACTGCTTGATGGGATCTTCGGAGCCGCTGTTGGTACCACTGCATCTGTGTAAGGAAAAAAGTGTCCTGACGAAGTCTACTTTGGGCTTAAGTTTCTTTACTTCCAACAATGCAGCAAAGCCATTCTACATCAAACATCTTTTAGTTAGAATCAGATGTCTTAAAAATGTCCAAGATCTAAGTTAGCTTGTCTTGTGCATTGCTGCTACCATGGAATGGGAGGGGAATAAATTCAAATGAATACAATCATTTTATTTGTTATACTGATAAAAAAACAGTAAAAAATGCAAAAGATCCACGCCAGAATTGAGAAGTCATTTTGTTGACTAACTGAATGATATTGCAGTGAAAACGTGGGTCTTCTTGGACTAACACACATAGGCAGCCGAAGAGTGGTGCAGATATCAACTGGTTTCATGATCTTCTTCTCTATATTTGGTTTGTATTTGTTTCAGTTATTAATTGTTCAGTATAATTGGCAGGAGTGCATATTTTTCAGTTGATTATGCTGTGTCTTGCATATTTTTCAGGGAAGTTTGGGGCCTTCTTTGCATCTATTCCTCTTCCAATATATGCTGCCATATACTGCGTTTTATTTGGCATTGTGGGTGAGTGATTCTGTTTTTATCATTGAGACATAATTCTATAAGAATGATTACATAATCCAAGACCTTTGTTCTGTTTTCCTGTTGTGCAGCTGCTATCGGTATTTCGTTTACACAGTTTGCAAACAACAACTCCTTGAGAAATCACTATGTTCTGGGCCTTTCTTTGTTCCTTGCAATGTCAATCCCTCAATATTTTGTCAGCAACACCAACCGTGAGGGACATGGACCTGTGGGAACTGGTGGTGGATGGGTAAGTTGCATATAAACATCATGCTTTGATTGCCCATTTTTCCTTTTCTACGTCTACGATGCAGTTAACACTGAATGCTTCAATCAACCGTTAAGATTCTTGGTTGATTCATGTTAGGAGCTAAATTCATGGCGTTGATCTAATAAAACATGGTTCTAAACAGTCAATTTGCAAATATCAACTTTAAAATTGGATGTTTCGACTGGCTTTTCCGTCATTCTCATATGTGGTGTATTCATTGTGACCTGCAGTTCAATGACATATTGAACACAATTTTCTCATCACCTCCGAGCGTGGCAATCATCGTCGCAACAGTTCTTGACAATGTACTCGATGCAAAGCGCACTGTAAACGACAGAGGAGTTCCGTGGTTGAAATCTTTCCAGCGGAGGAAGGGAGATGCTAAAAATGAGGAGTTTTACAGCCTTCCACTGAGGGTAAACGAGTGGGTGCCCAGCAGATTCCTGTGACCACACATTCACCTGTGTGTCTGTATATTTAACAATACAGCGAGTAGACATTTTATGATAATACGCGAGACGATGTCTGATTGATTCAAGTTAGTTTGTGAAAAACAGAACCGTAACAACATAACCATGTAGTAGTTTTTTTCTCTTCTTCAGGTAAGCCATCTCCATGTCTCATTCTGTGTCTCGCAGGGGGCAGAGATCATTATGGTAGTGCCTGGTGGCGGTCTAAGAAATCTGAGTGCATGGAAAGTAGTGTGAAAGGGTTTGTTTTTTTCGCAACTTAGTGAATTTTTTCGGGGTCGTCTCTCATACTGCGCATGACACTGGCGTAAATCCCCCAACGTCAACAGTCAGGACTTCTGTTTCCTGAACTCCCCTGCATTCGTCTAATAGTATTCAAATATTCATTCGGGAATCTTTTACTTGGGGTTACTACAAAAACGAAAACCTGAATTAAATCACACGTCAAAGGGTACGAGAATTGACTGAAAGAGACAGAATACAGAACCTAGAATTCAACTTTTGGGAAAGAAGCAAAAATCCTGATTGGACTAGACTTTGTTGGGTCCACACCTTGTTTGTGCTTTCTGTGTGACTCAAGAAAGTGAACCGAAGCCAAGTGGACTTCGTATTCCTTTGAACTCTTTGTCTCTAAAGGTGTTCACACTTTCTTAGATCAGCGAATCATTCCAAATTTGAACACGTAACTCTGTCTGACAGTGAACACCGTACTAGGAAATGGTGGCAAAGTGGGATTTTTGTCCACTTTTGCTTCCTTAGCCGCCCGTAGCCTCACTTTCTACATTCTCTGAATCTCAATCTAGACTTGATGCCGCCTTGTGAAACACGAACTGTTTTGTTTCTTTAACTTCTGCTCGAAACTTGACACTACCGCTTTATTTAATTTGGAAATAAATTAACTTCATGAATAAATTTAGTCCAATACTTGAGAAGGTATAGGTACAAGAATTTGACTAGTTAGACTATCGTACAGGTTTAAGAGTTCCAACTTCAAACATGAAGAAGAGATATTACAAGACCTCTTACTCATCAAGCCAGTCCAGACTGAAGCGCTTCTCAGCGACTTGGACATGAATATTAGTCTTCAAGTCCTTCCATAACCACGAAACCTCTTCATCGCAAATTACAATACGTAATGACTCTAATGAGGCAGCAGATTTTGGTAGACTCCATATTTGTGAGCATTCCCTCATGTCGATCTTTTCCAAGCTTGATAGTTCACCAATCTTTTCAGGGAGACATTTTAAGTTGACACATTGAGAGATGTCCAGATAATTCAATCTACAAAGCTCACACATTCTTGCTGGAAGCACCGTCAGAGCCGGGCAGGCGTATAGCCTCAGAATTAGTAGCCATTTCAGGTCCCCCAAATTCTCAGGCAGTTGGTGTACGTTGTGGCAGTTGGTAATGCTAAGAGTCTTCAGGGAATGTATCCCACAAATGCTGGAAGGTAACTCAATTAAATCGTCACAGTGGTCTATTGCAAGCTCCTGGAGGGAAGGGAACATTTGGGGTAGGTTTATGACGGACGCCTCAAGCTTGCATAGGACTAAAGAGAGTTTCCGGAGGTTTTTCAATGGGGCAGTACATTCAGAAAATTGAGCAATGGAAACTTTTTCAAGCCACAGGCTCCTCAGATGTGCCATATCAGAGAAAACTAAAAAGTTTTGAAGGTTTGCAATCTGTGGGCCGTTATTTATCGCTATCACTGCCCTGAGCTTTGGCATGTCGTCGATGAATGGTGGCAAGAAGTACTCATTCGCAGAGAAATTCAGAATGAGAACTTCAGCCTTGGGGAATTCCATCCTGAACCATTCCATGCCTCTCATTTCACCTAAAATTTAATGATATTCAGAGATGAGGAAAACTATAATTGAAAATAAAGCTGCATTTTGATTCACATTAACCAATTATTTAGCCCAAAACATCCCCTAAAATGAGGGGAGATACCTGTATGAACTGAAATAATTTGAGCATTGAATGGTTGATCTGCAGCTCTTTCCCATTCTTTAGGAAGCTCCGATTCTCTTCTTGGCATAAGTAATCTCTTGGCAGCATTTGTATTCTCATTATTGCTCAGATGAATAGCAAGATCTCGTAACGCATCATGTTGTGTGACAGCTATCTCATAGTAAGAACTATACAGGTCTCCACCTCTGCCAAATTAATCAATCCAAGCTCTTAAGAAAGCAAAACAATGGTGAAACAACACAAAACTGAATATAGTGGGATTTGTGAACATACCGTGAATCCTTCACCAGGGTGAGAAGATTCTTATTCGAGAGCTCAACAAGGATAGCAAAAGCTTCTTCCACCCCAAGGCCATGTAACTCAATCCAGATATTGGTGAGAACATCAAGAGGTATTTTCTTGTCTTCAGGAAAGCATCCCAAATCCAGGAAACATTCCCTAACCTTTTTAGGCAGGAACCGGACGCTTATTGCCATCCTATCAAGCAACTTGTTTTCATGAGATTCGCAGATAGTTTCACCTCTTGATAGCCTCTGGCTTGCACTTGCCCAGAACATTTCAGGTTGGTCTCTAAGTGAAGCTCCAATCACTTTAAGAGCCAAGGGAAGTCCTTTACACTCATTTACAATCTGTACATCACTTGTCACCATTAACAACACCAAAAAGAAAAACAGCCAACACAGAACAAAGAAAGAAGGGAGATTCTGATACCTGCTTTACCAATTTGGCATCAGCAGCCAGAGGAATGGATCTTTGTCCAAAAGCATAGTGGCAGAACAGCAAGATTGCTTCATCATCCCTCAACAATTTTACTTCATAAAAAGCATCAACAGCTTGCGGAAACCTGAAACGGGAAACAACAAGTGTTTTGCATCCGGCTACTCTAAATATGAGCTGCTCAAGCACCGTCGTTGACCACACATCATCCAAAACAATTAACGTTCTCGCCCCGCCTCTCCACTCAAATGGTTTATTCCAAGGTGTAGAAATATGATCATGGAAACTTCCATTAACGTCAATCTCCGCAATAAACCCCAAAATCTTCGCCCTTAGTTGCTCAACGTTGGGAGACTGAGATACCGTCAGCTTCAAAATCCTATTCTTGAATTGACCTGCAAAATTCCAATAGACAGACTCATTTAGAAATCTTGATGGCATAGCACAAAGTAGTGAATCATAACTGTGACAGAAAAACTACAACTTTTTAAGAGAACTTACTCTGAACATCGTGATCCCTACATATTTCATTGGCCAAAGTGGTCTTCCCAGAGCCGCCCATCCCGCAGATACCAACAACCCCAAAATTCTCACTCCCAATCATCATCTCCTTCACTTTCCTTTTCGCAACCTCCATTCCCGTACCAAACAACTCATCTGAACATAAAGACTCAAACTTTTCCGCCATCTCCACTCTACTTACAGCTTCCTCCACCAATCTTCCACTACCAACTCCAATCTTCATAGAATCAATCTTCTGCTCCAGCCGCCTCAGCGACCAGTCTGTCCTATCAAATCTCTCTGTACTCTCAAACCTCATGTGATGCACGTCTGCCAATATATGAGCATGCATGGTTCCATTAACAAAAGTTGATATCTTCTTTTCAAGCTTCTCCATTTTCCGAGCCAAATGAAGGTTCTTGTAGACGTTCCATCTGTTGGAGTTAACGACTTTCTTGGCAAGCTCGACTCCGTCCCGGAGAGTCTCCGATAGCCGGTCGAGTTGCGACTGACGTATCGCCGGAAGTTCGACGCCGGAGTACTTGATTTCTCTGATGATGGGGCCAAGTTCATTTATGCTGTTCATGAGTGACTCTGCACTTGATTTGCACAGCAATGACTTGCGTGATATTTGAATTACAAGTTTGAGTAGCTCCGCTGCAATTTCCCCGGCGAAAAAGTCCGTGACCCCCATCGCAGCTTGCGGCGAGCTACGTGGCAACCGCTATGCAAGAAAGTGGTAGCGATTGTCAGTTTGCTCTGTATTTCTTAAATTGGAGAGAACACATGATTCAGTTGCACTACGTATAGAGCCAAGATCAATCTACTCCTTGCTCTAAAGAGAAGAACAAACTAAAAAGTCAACTTATTTTCTATTTTTATTTTACAACAAAAAGAGAAAAAAATTTAAAACAGAAAAAATACTTTTTTCTTTTTTAATTTTTGTTTATTTTAATTATAAAAAGAATAATATTGAATTTCTAAGAGTTCTTTTTAGCTAATATATATTAGAATTTTCGGAAACAACTTCTATATTCGATTCGATAAGAATAAGGCTTAATGTTCTCAAAATTCGAACATCTTCCTTTGTCATAATTAAAACAAATTAGTTGCATAATAAATAAGAGGGAAAAAAAGAAGAAGATCTTAACTATTTTATCTAATATTAAATATACAAAAAGGTGCCTTGCCGCCTTAACGAATATATCATAAAGCATTGATGCTATTGGGCTACAAATGAGCGGTCTGAGTGCAGCAATCCAAAATAAAAGATATGCGGTGGCCAAGAGCGACCGGTTGACTTGCTAAATGACCAACGAATCCTTATCTTCTCTAATACTGAAGTGTACGGCCACGAGAAGACCTGTAACTCTTTGAGTCAGTGTTACGGAATACATGACGTACAAGGGTTTAATAAGTTAATATTATAGACACCGTGTTCCGTTTGAGTGAAATCTTAATTTATAATTTTGATAATAATAAAATAATCTGTTATTAATAATTTTAACTTTGATGATATTAATATGTAAAAAGTCAAGTTTAATGAAAGGGTAAATTGAAAGAAAGAACTAATTGAATTATTTGAACAACCAAATGATACAAAAATAAATCAGGGAATATATGCAATTTAAGAGAGTTAAGGAATTCAAAAGAAGACTCAAAAATAAAGAAGAATCAAACATATCAAGGACAAATTATCGGCATCTTTCTTCTAACTTTATCTTATTTATTTCAAATACTTAAAAACTCAATCATTGCATAACTAATAGCACTTAAGGCATATTGTATATTCCTTTTCAGATTCAAGAAAAAATTTGCAAACGCGTAAAAGAAAACTCCCTTAACACATTAAAATACTCATAAATAATTTTTGAAATAGTTTTAGACCATGTTTTTGTTAAATGATTATGTTTTTGTCTTTAAAAGAACTTGAGAAGATTTAAAAAGCTTGTTTTAAAAAGTTTGGCTAAACAATGCGAGAATTTGAGTGACAAATGTTAGAATTTTGGATAGACTAGTCAACTAATGTGCAATATAACCAATTGGTATGTTTTGATATGTACTATCAGTTTATGAAAATATTGATAGACCAATGAGCAATAATAGCCGATCAATGCTACTATTATGAGTTATTATAACAACCAGATTTTAAGACTATTTTGAGTTGTTTTGAATATAAAGAGACTTTTATGAGAATAATGTTAGATATACCAAATAGTTTTTAAGAACCTTGAGAGACTAGAGAGTATATGTATGCATTACATAACACATATTAAGTCTTTATGATTGATTTGAAGAAAAAAAAACGGAGTTTTTAAATTATATCATTTTTGCAATTGTAGAAATTGCTTGACATTCACTTTGTGAGGGTTCCTTTTAACCTTGAACAAGATTAGTAAGGATTTCACTTCACTTTTAGCAAAGAAGATGTTTATAGAGTTTTTTTTTTCACTTATTGAAAGAAGAAGATAGTGAATTCTTAAGTGAAACTTAAGAATGAACATAGGTCAAAAGGTTGTATGATCGAACTATTAAATCAGTTTTCTCACTCTTTTCCTACTCTTTTAATTATTATTATGATTGCTTTGTGATTATTATACATAAATTTCTCATAGATATTTCATTTATTAGTTTTTAAATAAAGAAAAATAGTAATTGTAATTTATTCTCTCTCATGTGTCATATGAGGACTAAAAATTGGTATTAAAGCATGTCTTTATTACAAATATATTTCTAATGAAATTTAAGCAAAGTTCACTATAGCACAATTTGATTCACTTTTTATTCAAGAGGGCCAAGATATTAATATTGCTTCATTTTTCAATAAAGAGGATTACTTGATTTGGAGAACTATAATGAAAATCTTCTCATAGTAGAAGATTTTGATTTATAGAAGATTAGAGGGAAGAGTGAGTAAAATATGAATGACAATAGACTCATTTCATTAAGTAGTAAGGCAATATACATTTTGTTTTCCATATCTAATAGAAATCTGGTTTCTAAAGTTTTAATGTTTCAAAAGGCTCATGATATTTGGTAGATACTTGATCTTATATATGTTAAAGATTGACATAATGATAATGATGCTAGTGATATTAATATTAGTCATGATGCGTTTAATGAATAACTAGATGAAAACTAAGAGTGGAGTAAAAAGAAGAAGAAGGATGAAAGGAAGAAGAGAATATTAAAGACCAAAGAGGATGATATAAGTTATTCTAAAAGTTGAGAATCGAATAATTAGCAGGCTCATATATGCTTTATGATAAATAATGATGAAGTGTCTTTTAGTTTAAACTATCTTGATGTTAATGACTATGATGATGATTTATCTTATGAAAAACTTGTTGAATGCCTTGAATGATGATCTTGAAAATGAATAAACTATCTTTTAAGTATAAAGAGGTTCAAAATCTCTTAAGTGAATACATGGTTGATAATGAAAATTTGAATTGTAATGTGCATAATATGATAGAATCTAGGAGTGAAGTTGTTGTCAATGATAACGAGCATGATTTTTTGCAAGAAAATGAGGCACTAAAGAAGGAGATCATCGACCTTAAAGAGTCCTTGTCCAAATTCACTATGGGTACAAAAAACTGAATAATATTTTAGAGTACATAAGTGCTCAAATGATAGGTATGAGATTGAGCACACTTAAAAAAGTGAATCGCACAATATAAAAAAAAAATTATGAAGGGAGAACATATGTATAATAATAAGTCATTGCCTAAGTCATCGCATGATCATATGATATATAATCTTAGATATGAAAATTTTGATGCCCATACGTTATCTTCTATGCCTTAAGCAAAAAAGAAATTCCATGTATTTATGCATAGTTCACATTCTAAACCTAAAGTGCCTAACATGTTAGGTAAAAATATGTATTATTTTCGTCTAAGGTCACACTGTAAGAATATGAAATATTCTTCTCATTTATATATTCCTCTTTATCATCAAAATGACATAAAGCAAACTTATTACCATCCTAGGCCTTATAAGAAACAAAGAAGCATGAAAATTTCTCAAAATCATGACAGGTCATATTTTCATAAAAGAGCATGTCGTATGCTAAATCATTTGTTAGTCCTCGATACCACAGAAGAAGAGCTCCTAATTTCCTACATATCTTAAAAGGATCATTATATCACCTATGAAGACCTAGAAATGCATATTTGATACATTCTTATATGTCAGACTAATGCAATTCATATATTTTCAAATCATTTTATATGAGATATCACTTTTATGGTGATTACTCTTTAAAAAAAAATTGTTAATTAAAGCCAAAAATATAAGTTGAAAAAGGTTTAAGTACTACTCCCCAAGGACTCAAGTATGTGAGTGTAATATTATATTTATTTCTTTGCCTTATATGTCAATATGAAGTGTCATAAATTGAATAATAATTAGTATCAACTTTATTGATAAAAAATGATGAATAACAATGATATATCTAACAATTGACTTTAAGAGAAAAATTACCAAGATTTCTTACATGAGTTAAGTAAAAAAAATTGCTATCAAAAGACTAATTGTTGAACTAAGTGAAAAGGAAAAAAGGAAACTATTGGGGTAGGTGAAAGAAGGTAACCACTTACATCTGAGCATATTGGCTTGACATATATACTAAAGGAAGAAAGCATTATTGAGTGTACTTAAGGAAAAATTTTTATTAATCTTTAAATTGGTATATGAGCTTTATGAAATTTGTTCATTTACTTGATCATCATTTTACATGTACTATTTAGCCACGTGATATAATTTTTGAAAAGGGAGAGAGAATATTTATCTATTTTTCTCTTTTGATACTTAAAGATTGATGTATCATACTGTTTTTAATATTAAAAAAGGGGAAGAGAATAATGATATTAAAAACTTAATCATTCATGATATATGAAATAAAGGGAGCATGCATTACATTTTGCTTTAGTATAGAGAAATTTATTATATGTTATTTATTTTCTTCAATATTACTAAACTTTTTTTTATCATAAAAGGAGATATTGTTAGACTAAATAGTTTTTAAACCATATTTTTTATGACAACATAATATGTTAATACTAAAATTTTTATTCTTAGTGATATTAGTAAGTTAATATGAGAAAGATCAAACTCAATAAAAAAATGTGATAAAAATGCTAAATAAATTAATTAAGCAATTAAAGAATAAAAGGAGATAAATAAAGTAAAACATATGTGTAACTTAGAGAGCTTTAAAGGAATTCAAGTGAAGAGCTAAAAACAAGAAGGAATCAAGCATATCAAGATTTAAGAAAATCATTGTAATCATTTTTGTAACCTTATCTTAATCACTTCAATAAATTAATGACTCAATCATTACATGATCAATTTCCCTTAGGCTATATTGAATATATTTTTTCATAACTAATAGGAAATTCGAAAAAGTTTAAAAGATATCCATCTTAAAATATCAAAATACTTTTAAAGAACTTTTGAAATAATTTTAAATCAAGTCGATTTCAAAGGAATGTCTTTTGATCTTTGAAAGTACTTGAGAAGTTTTCAAAAACTTATTACAAGTTAGGTAAACTAATATGGAGATTTAAACACAAAATTAGGGTTTTGGATAAACTGATCAGTCAGTGTGGTAATATAGTTAATTAATATCTTTTAAATCATATACTACGAGTTTGTGACAAGGTAAACCAATATGTGAGAATGATCAGCCAATGTTACTATTACAACTACTTTTTCATTCAATGATAATTTTAGTTTTTTTTAGTATAAATAAGCTACATATGAGTTGTGGAATAATACTGGACATACTAGAGAGCTGTTAAAAGTGTTAAGAAGATAGAGAATGTTTAAGTGCATTATATAACACATATTGAGCATCTGTTCATTGATGCGAGCAAAAAAAGTTTTCTTCAATTATATAATTGTTGTAATAGTGAAAATTGCTTGGGGTACACTTTGTGAGAGTTCCTTTTGATCTTTAATAAGATTTATAAAGGTTACTTTTCACTTATGAAAAAAAAAGATGCTGTTATGAAGGGTTTCTTGATAGGTTTATATTTACATGTTATTTTGGGTTAAATTATTTGGTATTTAAAACTTTTATAGCATATGCTATATATATATTTATATATTATAAGATATTTTCTTATGTTTTGTTAATTATCTTATAGCTGACGATTTTAAGAGAATAACTCGTATTTAACTTTTTTCATCGTTGTCCAACTGAGGAGATTATGGAGTTATTGGAAAGATACAAAATAGACAACAACTTTGTAGAAGATATTAGAGGTCAAATCTAGCTTGAAGATATAAAAAAGTGGAGATGATGGTGGAAAAAGGCATAATAAATGCCAAACATACCAAGGAAATAGTCACTTATCTTTAGCGAGGTTTAAAGGAGTAAGAAACATAACGATATTAGCATTGATTACAACTTAGTGCCAGACACCAGTTCCACACTACTTTATAATACATAAAAGTTCCAAATCAAAATCGGTGTTAGTGTTGATGCTAGTCCGGTGCCAATTCTCGTGCACACTTTTAAAGAACACATTAAATCATAAGTTCAAGCATTTTAAAAATCTATTTTGTAACCCTAGTTATAAATAATATCATAAAGGTTATTTGTAAGGGACTTTAGAGGCTGGTGACAACCTCCTTTGTTACCAAGTTATTAGTTTTAGGGTTCTCCGCATCAAGAAAAGATTTTAAAGCAAGATTGGAGGAGCCTACGATAACTCTTCTAGTTCTTCCTTTATCTTCTTTCTTTTATGTTAAGATTGTATTTTTTTAATTTTCATTATATTCAATAGTTATAACTTAGTTAAGGTTAGGGATATAGCTTGAGATGGATTCTTAAATTATTAATGCATCATTTAATTGCTTATCAACTAAAATTTTCTCTTTGTTTTCAATCTTAAATATATGTCTGATCATCATAGATTCAACCTTAGGGATTGTATGAAATACCAAGAGATGAAATATATTCCACAAACTAAGAGAATAAGCACTTTAGCACTAAGGAACAAAAGTATCCTAGATTATTGTGATAAATAAATAGACTAATTACGCTTAATAATTTTTTTTAATTTAAATTGTGCATTAGGATGTAATTAACTCATTAAACATGCATGTTTGCTTTAACAGAGAGCATGAATGCATAATGTTAATTATTATTTCAACCATGAGAATTAATCGTGCATGATAATTGAAATTTCACATAAGTGAACCCCAAAGCCTGAATGTTTGTCTTCTTAATTTCTTTACACTGACCTCATTATTTTAATTTTATCAGTTTATCAAATTATTTTTATTAAATATTTTTTCTTTAATTTTATAATCTTAACTAGGATTAATAGATATAGTAATATAGTTTTGTAGGTTTGATACTCTAGATTTACTCCATTTTTAATAACCCGGTATAATTGACTATGGACGCTTGCAAATAGATTTAGTAAGTTAAGTTTTTTGGTGTTGCTAAAAGGGAACTATTCGATTGTTATTTTATTAATCCTAGTTTTTGTTTTATTTTATTTTATTTTTATTTTTTCCTCTATTTATATATAATTTAGCTCTCTTTTATATTGCATCTTCAAGATTGATAGGAAAATCATGTACTTTTAGACTTGGAGGTACAAATTACTAATCTTTTGAACCAGATGAAGATATTGATATATCATGATATGAACTATAGGGGCGTGCTACTATCAGCCCCTTACCACTATGAAAATGTCAATTATATGATACATATAAAGTAAATAACATGAATGATTCCTTATCTCATATGTATCATCTGGGATGGAGTAATCATCCAAATATCTTTTGGGAGGAGCAAGAAGCTAGAGTAGGTAGACCTATAAGATAACCTAAGTTTTAGCAACAATTTTAGTATTAGTAGTCACCATCATAGGGTAATGAGATGGAAGAGATGACCGTATGATTTATATCTTAATTCAATGCATGATAGGTTCTTAATTGATTATAAATTTATTCCATAACACTTAGTGATTCATGATATGAAATTGCTTAAGATACTCACTTTGACTCATATGTGATGTTGTGCACGTTTTTGCGATGCAAAAACATCAATTTAATGGAGTAAAATAAAGCAACCAAACGACAATGCATAAACCAACAGTTGGGATTGCAAATGACAATGTTCAGGTGGCTATTGGAAGGAGGACAAAATGATCAAAGCAGAAGAATAAAACGCGCCAACACATGTTGAAAGCAAGGAGGATCAAAACAGCATTGTAGCAGGTGACGCAAAGTAGCAACTAGCAAGTAGTAAAAATGCAAACTATGTATGCAAACAACATCTATGTTTCATGCAACATCTGAAACGCAGACGTTGGCCTAAAAATGTGAACAACGTTCATGCAAATAACGCTGTTTACGTACACACCATAAGGACCAAAACGCAGCACAATAGGAGAAGAAAAGAAGAGCAACAAACGACATAGCAGTGCAGATGGGAAGCAGCAGCAAGCTAAAACACAGCAGTCCAAGCCAAGGCACCAAAACGCACAGTAACAAGTATGGAATCGTGGGTTTTTAATAAAACAACAAAGGGTTTTACAAAGGAAAAAAAGAACAGTAGCGTGTGAAAGAGTGGAGGCGCAGTGAAGAAGGGAAAAGGGAGCCTTCAGGTGAGACTTTTTTGTGAAAGCTGACGCTAATTTCTTCGGGAGCTTCAGGAGAGCACGAAGAGGGAGGCAAGCTCTCTTATATAGATAGACCCATGGAGGGGTAGATCACCCGATACTGATTCAGAGGTGACATCGATGCTAACAATTCGGGTTAAGTGTGTTTCACTATTTTTGTTGTTTCTTTCTCTCATTAGAAATTGATTGTGTTATCTGATACTTATTGTTTTAAGTTTTGTGTATGAAAGATTGTGTTATAGTTATAATCCGATTATTTGTGTATGAACACATTGGGTATTGTGAAAACATGATTTAATGCGTTTATTGGATCATTTATTTATAAACTCATTGTTAGAATTTCGATATAATCCGTAATTGTAATATTTGAAATTAGTTGACTAATGATTCGTAATCATTAGGGATAACATAAACTAGGTTAAATGACGCATCGTATGTGGTTGTTACCTTGATTAACCGGTTTTCCTAATTTATAATGCTATTGCCTAATTGAATCTAGAGATCGTATCCTAGGTTATTTGGTGGTTAGGTTTAATTAACGATCGTATCTTAATTAAACAC
>JAOQMM010000006.1:2575305-2593826 GCA_027563515.1 Erythroxylum platyclados
GAAGTATACCCTAGCTACAAACGAAAGTAGATACGATGCTAAATAACTTAATGTTAGAAATTAATCCTTTAAGTGACTTACATGTAAAAGGCAGTTAAGAGATTTAATAATTTAATAAATGGGCCTTTGAGCTTTTGGCTCATTATGATAGATAATTTTAAAATTGACAGATGGTTGTTAGTTTATTAAAAGGATTAAGGTTCTATCTCTCCTAATAATAAGTTTTTATCTTCTAAAAAAACACCATTATGAAAGAAAAGTGCGATAAAAAGTTCAAGAAAGACACAAATTGAGTAAGGAGCTTACTAAAAATCATTTCTAATCACTGAGCTATGGACAAAGGCCAGTATTTAGCTTTGTCTTTGTTTTAGAATAAAATTATGATCATAATTGAATATTTGTGAGTTCCATAAATGTCTATATCGTGTTATCTTTATGAAAATTATGCTTACATATGGTATCAGAGCATGATTACAAGAAATTATCGTTCTCCATAATTGTAGATTTTTTAAGATTTAGAGAACTTTATAAACCCTAATTTGAAATTTTGGAAACCCTCAATTTTTATGTGTTTTTGAATTATATGGAAAATATTATGTATGGAAATTTGAAGGTTGAATCAATTTTATGTATGGAATTAAAAAAAAGGAAATCGTCAGCGTCAAGCATTGGGAATAAAATCCTAGCGCTAGCAAGTGTTGCCAACGTGGCCAGTATTGGGCACAAGGAAATCCCAATGCTAAGGACAATGCAGTTGCCAGCACCAAGTGTTGGGTATGATTTCCAACGCTGGCAAGCAACTAGCCATTATTTTTTAAAATTTTTTAATTCTAAATACTGTGATTAAAGTTTAATTACTCATAATTTGATGCTATTGAATTGTAATTTTATGGGTAAATTGAAACTCATTGCTATAGAATATTTTTTAAATCACCAATAGGTGATTTGTTTATTTTTATAGTTAATGAGAATGACGATAGGTAATATATATTCATAATTAGTTGTGTTTAAATATCTAAAGATAATAAATATTTCTAGTTGGTGTATGTTTGATTACCAAATTATGTACATATTAGCACCATTATATGTTGTATGGTATATTAGTGGATTTCCCAAAGCTAAATATTAGTATACAATTTATGAGAATCATTATTTCTTATATGGTGTGTTAACAAATTACCCTAAGGTGAATGTTAATACACAATTTATGAAGTTTTTTTAAATAAATGTAGCATGTTGTTGAATGACTTAAAGCATTAATGGTAAGTTCTAATTTTCTGCAGTAAATAGTGCTATGCATCTGAAGATCTCATTCGTTACGATATTTAATGGACTGAACTTCACTGAATGGAGTGAACGAATCTAGTTCTATCTTTGAGTTTTAGAATTAGATTTGGCATTAATAATTAAGAAACCGAATGCTTTGAATGTTTTAAACACTGATGAGGAGAAAATCCATTTTAATAATTGTGAGAGATCAAATAGATTGAGTCTGATGTATATAAAGATGAAAAATGCTGGAAATATTAAGTCTGCTCTTCCCAAAACTAAAAATGCTAAGGAATTACTTAATTTTGTGAAAGAGCACTCTCAGACTATTGACAAGTCTCTTGCTGGGACTCTTATGGTACATTGACCACCATAAAGTTTGATGGATCACGTACTATACATAAATATGTCATTAAGATGTCAAACATCGCAACAAGACTTAAGTCTTTAGGAGTGGAAGTGGATGAAAGCTTTCTTGTGTAGTTCATCTTGAACTCATTACCGTCTAAGTATGGTCCTTTCCAAATGAACTATAATACCATGAAGGACAAATGGAATGTCCATGATTTACATGGTATGTTGGTTTAGGAAAAGGCTAGACTCAATAATTAAGGAAGTCACTCCATTAATTATGTCAATAATCAAGGAGCCAGTGAGAAAGGTGTAAAAAGGCATGAGAAGAAAGTGAAGGGACCCCCCTGAAATTTAGTGGGGAATTTTCTTAGATCCACAAAAAGAAACATAATGAACACATATGTCATTTTTGTAAGAAGGTTGGGTATTTCCAAAATGAATGTTTTAAATGTAACCATGGTTTGAGAAGAAAGGTAAGCCTAGTGCTTATGTATGTTTTATTGAAACAAACCTTCCTGAAGTTACTTTTAATTCTCGATGGATTGATTTTATTTGTACTACTCATGTTTCTAATACCTTGCAGGAATTCATTATGACCCAAACCATAAGATCAAACAAAATATTTGTCTATATAGAAATAAATGTTGTAGGATTTGTCATCATTGTTTAAGGAGTAGTTATGGACCATATAATATGAAAATGTCTATATATTTTTGTATTAGAAAGATTCAGTGCTTACATTGTTTAAGCAATGCAAATTGTATTGCATTTATTAAAATGTCATTGAACCTTTACTGAATTGGTATGAAATTATGGTCATGAATGTTGTTTTAATGAGTCATTGTTGTTTTTATCAATCCTTATCTTCTTATAAATATATGCAAAAGAAAGAAAGAAAAGAAAAGAAATGGATGTGAAGTGGATGTTGAATAGACAAAGCAACCATTTTACATTCATTTCATTTGCCAAAGGAGCATTAATAAAATATAAATATTGGATCCAAATATGAACATCGTAGTAGTTAGTCAATTGCACATTTGCATGCAAAACTGCATCTAGAATTTTTACAATCATACTATTAAAAGCTTGCTAAAAATACATGTTATAATACTATAGTTATTGAATTTTCTCTATATTGCTTATTTAATGTGCATTAAGCTAGGAAATTTGTTCTTATGATAATTGGATAATTATCCACATTGTTGCTCTCCTTTTGCTTGTTTAAGCTTGTAACTGTCTTGATTTCATGCTTAATTTCCCTTTGAACATTAAACTTCTTAATCAAAATGTCAATTTGAATGTCTTAAGATCAACATCTTCATACTTTCTTTTATTGGCATGTATAGAATTGCCGGTTTGACAAATTTGAATCTATTTAGGCATTTTTTGATTAATAATAAAATGATGAATTTATAAAAAAACTTACGTTGTTGCTTTATTAACTTGGTTTAGTATTTGATGCTTTATTGTCCATTTTAGTTACAAGACCAAAACATAAATACAACAGATTATTAATTTGAGTAAATAGATATGTACATACTTGTAATGATGTCTCATGTGATAGTGTTAGACCTTTAGCATCACCTATGTTTTGAATTTACAACAATAAGTATTATAAATTGTTATTCTGCATAAGATGTGTCAAATATATGTGAACAATTTAGTAAAATTTTAAAACTCACAATAGTAAGTTATTAACTACGTATTGATGGGTTTCTTTATTACATCCTTTACTATTATGATTGATCTTCCCATAATTTCTACATATTTATAGTAATTTTAAGACATCATGTTTGAATTTCTAACCTTCTTTGGCTCATTATTGTCCTTTCTTCCTGATTATTTTTGTCTCCCTAACACTAACCTCTTTATAGGGGGATGCATTTGGTTATAATTTGTGATTAGCCAAAATATTTTCCCCTTCATAAGTTGCAACACATACTCATAAACACTATATAATATATCTTTCTTATAGCATTGTCAACATATGCTTCCATTTTTTTCTTAAAATGATAGATAACACTTATGATATACTTATGTTGGTAACCGTAGAGCTTTTCATGTTCTATAGGTGAAAGTCTGGTCCCTACTAAGTTTGACAGTGTGTTTTCTATCATCTTAGATACCTTTATAAGCTTTATCTCCATTCCATATGATTCTCTATTGCATTACTTTATCTCCATTCCATATGATTCTCTATTGCATTACGTCTTTCTTGTTTTTTCTTTTCAACTTTTTAACTACAACAAGTTCAATTTCTATCTTTCATTCTTTGGACATATCCCCTTTTATTCACATGAGTCCTCATGACCATAATCCTTATAGTTTCAAGCATACTAATTATTGGATTATCTATTGCTAGTAAGATCCACTCATTGAATGTTTCACTTATGTTGGTATAAACTAATGGGCACTTGAATTCACTCGACTAGTAACTCTTAACCTAACACTCTTTTGAGTACTCAAGTAAGGCTACATCATATCATGATTTTATTATATTCAATCTCTTCAATTACTCATTAAAGTTTGAATATAAGTGAACTATACACATTTTTTCAATTACTCATTAAATATATCTTGTGCATATTCTGTAAGTGACATTTGACAACATCACTTCAACAACCTTATAAGACCTTGAATGTGTGAGAAGTATATAATACAAGTTAAAATAAAAAAATCTAATTATGTTACATAAGAAAATATATATATAGGTTAAGATAAAAAATTTAATATAAATTAACCTTTTTCATACTAAAAAATAATGTAAAGCCCTCTTTATTATTTAAGTCAGATACTAAGAGAGTTACAAACCACCTTCATGTCTCTAAATTTTCAACATCAACATATCCTATGCTATTATATACATTTCTCCATCTCCATCGCTCTAAATTATATATATAAGTTACCGTCTATTAATAGCCTAAAAAGAATTCAACCCATTTGGCTTAAAAGTGAAAGGGGCCTAAAAACTGAAAGTCCTAGAAGATATTTAGCCAGAGAATTCATTAACATAAGAATCAGTAGAAAAGTCTAGGATTCAAGAATTTCAAATACTTAGTACATAATTGATATGTGCTTTAAAAATAATAGTGTATGGAGGCAACTAGTTAGAAAGTGACTAAATGAACTAGAAGTTGAGCAATTATAAGAAAACTGGTTGAGGTTGAAGTCTGGAGAATAGTGTGTAGACAATTAGTTAGAACATGGCTAGATAGGCTAGAAGTAAGAAAGTTACAAGAGAGATGCTTGAGGCTAAAGTTAGAAGAATATTGTGTAGACAATTAGCTAGAACGTGGAAAGTAGGGAAAAGCTGCTTGAGTTGAGAAGATTATATAAATTCACCGACATTATAACACTAGGGACACACAATAAACTACGTAATACACAATCTCTAGAAAAAACAACCTGAAACATACATAACAAAACAATCAAAACAGCTTCTTATTATTTTTCAATTTTCTTTATATTATGTATTCATTTTCATTATTCCAAATTCCCCTCTCTGTTTTTACCTTCCCTTTTATTTAAATCAAATCATTTCTTATTTGACATATTATAGCATATTGATAGTTAAGAATTTTGTTTTCTAAATTTTTTGAAGTCATGTACAAATTTTGGAAGAGTGCCTCTTGGCATGACTGAATTATAGATTGACACCAACACCTTATAACTTAATATTGATAAAAAACCAATTCCATCGTCCATTCTTTTTGCATCCTTTTCACACAGCAAAAGCACGTACACTTTTCCAATGATTTATTAGTATATTTTATATGACTCGTATGTAGCAAAGAAGAAGAAGAGAAAAGAGTTTCGAACTATGATTCTTTGACTCATGGAAGACTCTGTTGTGGTACTCACTGTCTCAGAACTGGTCCGCCGTGGCCGGTCGGTAACAGCCGCTGCGTCACTGGACTCTGGCCGTCCTATTTCCAGATTACTGTCTGATGGAGAAACGCGGTCTACTGAAGACCCTAATTTAAACCCTAACCCTAACCCTAAGCATGATCCTAAATTGCTCACTACGCTGGACCACCCCGCACTGTTGATAGGAACGATTACGCTCCCTTCCGAAACTCAAAGTTGTCTAAACAATAATTGCTTTCAGTTCTCCGACAATTCAACCACTGTTTGCTGTGATGTACTTAACTTTGGCATTCATTTAATCGGGAGAAAGATTAGGGTTCTTGCTTGGAATTTCATTCCTTTGAAACATTCTGGTGGCGGGTTTTTGGAAATTATCAAATTGAGCCTTTTTGATTCAGATATCATTGATTCGATTCCACTGACTTCTCGTTTCTCTTTTGACGATAAATCCAAGGCCTTTTATAACGTTCATGGTTCAGTTGAATTGGTAAGTCCTGTTTCAGTTGTTCCATGTTCGATTGGTGGTGGCGAATCTCAAGATCTTCGTGGGTTTATCGCCCGCATTCTAGTTTGCGAGTGCAAATTGTGTAGTTATAAGGACGATTCAATTCAAAAAACGGGTTGTCATTGTTTTACGAAACCCTTGTTTGTATATTTTTGTGGGTCTTCATGGTGTTGGCATCCTGTGCTTTGCAAGCTCATAGGGAGCTTTATCAGTTTGACGAGGTTGAAAAAGAAGCTGGTCTTCATAGGAAAAGAGGAGTCCCAGATGATGTTTATAGTTACCGAAAATTCTCGTCTGCATTTGCATAGAATGTCCAAAGGAAGATCAAATTTTCCGAGAAAATTTGTCGAGGGGAAAGGGGAATGTGGTGATTACACTGGAGTTGTTAAAGGTAGCTACATGCAAGGAATGGTTGTTGAACTGGATAAAGAAGTGTGGCTTCTACTAACTGATCAGCTGCTCACTGCACCTCATAGTCTTAGAGTTGGCGCGATAGTAAGTAAACTATGTTCTATTATCTTGTTTACAGAAAATGACTTCGTACGTATTTATGGCTTGAACAAATCGATTAATCAAAGTATGCTCTTCTAACCATCTGCTTTAATTGTAGGTTTCTGTGAAGAATGTACATTTTGTGAATCCAAAGTTTTCGTGGTCAAAACTGCTCATACTAGGGGCTTGCTTCAAGACTAGCATTAATGTAAAGTTATTCTCCCCATTGGAATCTGGGTACGGGATGTTGAATCTACTTTGTATATCTCTTTAATTCTTGTTTACTAGTATCACTTTTGTCTCTATAATCTTCCCTTGGGAATTAGATGAAATTATTTCTTAATTTGGCCTGAAACTGATTGTATACGGTTATTTTGGTTGCGGAACTAATGCTTTCTAATCTCTTCATTTTAAAAGATGTGGCAAATTATTAGAGCTATTTACTTTTCTTGGAATGTGTCAATATAGTCTACTGGTTAACCATATTCTGATTTGTTGCAGGTGTCATATGGTTTCACGATCACAGGGTCGACTGGGGAAGTTCATTGAGTCATTGACATTTTCTGCCAGGCTATGGTGTCAAATTTTGCACATGCTTATGACATAAGACATTAGCCACAATTTTTGTATTGATATGTTGCTAATTCGGTTTCAGGGTATTACTTGTCATTTCATGTTTCAAGAGGAAATTTGCTGGGATTTTATCAGTAAAAGAGATTTTGGGATCAAACCATGTAACTTCCTTGCTTTACAACTGTGTGTGAAACTTCTGCTTTCCAGCTGTCTTTTACATTGCCATATGCTAACACATTGTGAATGATTGCAAGTTTTTTTTCAGAAAGAAGGGCTGGCTCAGTTGTTTTCTAGGTCACATTTACCTCATTCAGTGCTTCGAGCTAGGGTATATTGGTAAATTCAGTTTGATGAACTGATATGGTAAGGTTGTTGTTTTGGATTTAGTTATGTCATCTTAGAACAACTTTCCTTTTGCAGCATGGGGTACTTAGAGAAGTATCGAAACCTGATTCATGTGGCTGTTGTAGCGAAGGATACTTTGACAGCCTAAAATTGGTCAGTTCAGTAATGTCAATGCTCTTTTCTTTTTCATTGCATAGTACCATCAGAATGATTTGCTTGATATCATTAGAGCATATTTAGCTAATTGCAGGATTTACTGTTTTGTATTGAGAATGTACATTAGAAAAAGTGCTAACTTTCTAACCACCCATCTCAGGTTCCACCTGTCTCCACTGTTCTTCATCATTGTCAAGCCATGTGGATGAAAACATTATCACAGGTGGAGAAGACTAATGTTAGTTTTCTAAATTGTGAAGGGAAATCTTATGCCCTACCACTGAGAAGAATACTTACAAGTCATGAATTAGGTGGTCTTTCTCTTGTTGGATGCCTTAAGGTAGTCATAATATTTTCTCTGGAATTTTATGTGGCCTTCCTTATCTGGGTTATGTGATTGTTTTAAAATGTAAGAACTTGTATCATAAAGTTAGTCATTGTATGGTTAGTAGTCGAGCACAATTGACTTTCTGATGGCAAATTTGAGGTGGCTAATCAAATTGGGATTCATATATTTCATTTTGTTGGCCCACTCAATGTTTGGATATAAAATAAGCTTCTTATATCAAGGTTTTGGGTATAAATCTGTGGGTGGATAATATTATTATTAGTATGTGAATGTTTGATCGGATAAAATTCGTTTGACCATTTGTGTACTTGTTCCCTCTCTGCCAATGTCTTAAGTGCAAACTATGTACTCTGTTTTCTGAAGGTGACCTGGGTGAAATAGTGGAAAACTAGTTTTGATTAAAGTCTTTTTATTGGATGTTCAGATTTCTCCGTTTTCTGGAAGGTTGCAGCTGGTTGATGCGACAGGCAGTATTGATGTCATCATACCTGACCTTCCAACCACTTGGAAAAGCAGCAGCATATATGAGGTTGTTCTTAATTACGAGTCAATCACCCTGGTCTTCATCTGAATTTTCTGATCTTCATTATTAATCTCTATGTTATGTAAATTGTCAGAAATCAAGTAATTTGACTTTTTTTTTTTTCAGGTTGTTAACTATAGTCTGATTATAGAGGGCACACCCCATGCCCTTGATCTTTTGGAGTTGCTTGAGAATGAGTTACTCTCATGCAGAAATATTTTTCATTTTGTTCCATGGGAAAGCAAGGTGCAATTGACAGTTTATGCTTGTTTTCACTTGAGGAATGCAACCCAGAAAAATATTCCTATTTATCCTTGTTTGGCCTCAAATGATGATTGGAAAAAACTTCAGAGTGGTAGATTTCATCTGATCTGGATAGCGCATAAGTACCCTGTGCTGCAGAAGGTATGATATGCTTTAGCCTGATTAATTCTTGGCAAGTTTAATCATAGTTGCTTTCATAGTTTCTGTTTTATTGGATTATGTTGCAAAAAGAAACTGAAATTGGAATGAAGAATGGTGGGTTTGTTCAAATGACTACTTTTCATTTTCTTCTGCTAATTGTTAATGTTTTTATCTGCAGTCTCAAGATGAGCCAGTCATATCTGATGGGTCTAGTATGTTTATAGAGGCCTTCATCTTGCCGTGGGATCTCTTTTTCCGGGGAAAAGATGAAACCTTATGCACTGTTAAAGATTTGAACAGTCAACTGACTGAACCCTTGGGTCATTATGTAAATTCCCTTGGAGCTTTACCTGAGAAGAATTGTAAAAATGATCGGGTATCAAGCCAGACTTTTGCCTTTGATTTGATGAATGATAATAATCATGGTAAAGGCAAAGTCAGAACTTGCGATTCTTTTGATGAATCTGTCAAGTGGGAATGTGGGAACTTCCATTCTCTTGAAATTCCCTGCTTAGCTATGACCAGGAAATCTGATGGTTCTGGCATGCTCTGTTTAGCAAAATTGTGCTCTACAAAATTCAAGTTACAGAATGGTGCTTATCGTAAGCCAAGGTCAGAAAAGGTATTGCTGGAATTCAGTTCTGAAAGCTTTTTCAAATATCAGGTATATCTTATATCTTCTCTTTTCTAGGTTTTTTGTTTTCCAATTCTCTGTTTGTGAAGAGATATTGAGAATTTTATGTATGTGCTTACTGACAATATAGGTGCTTCTAAATGCCAGTTGTTGCAGATTGGTGGTTACTACATTACAAAGCATCTTGTAGACGAGTCTAGTTGCCATGTTAAAGACCCTGGTGCTAACAGTTGCCGTAAGGTACTTATCACTTTTGGAACACATCTGTGGGAGCTCTCATTCTGTCATGATGAGGCTTTAACAAATAGTGGATCAACAGAAGATTGTCCTGAGACTGATCTTCCTTTCAGCATTGAAGAGGCCAGGATTAGAGATCAATTTGAACTACATATTGACAGGTCCATTGCCAATTGTGCCAAATCTTGTTCAGATGTTCATCTTCATCTCCCTGTCAATGTCATAGGTCTATTGGAAATAAAGCTTAATGAAGTTAAAGAAGGCCTTCCTAAGTTTGCTCAAGCATCAGAAGAGAATGCTAATGATCTTCCTTCCACAATGCCTCTTTGTGGTCCATCATCTGGATCTTCCATCTCCAGCTGTCTTTTTCCTGAAGGAAGTCTAATATCTGTGTTTGGAGATGTGGTTGGAGTTCATGCTTTTGATGACAGCTCGTCCAGTAGTCATTTAAGTTGTGGAGGGCCTGGTGATTTATTTTCAAAGAGATTGAAAATATCAATCAGTGTTTGTATACATGTCTTTGTGGACAATAAAATGGTAAATTTCTAGTAGATTATTTCTTACTCTCCCTTTAGCCAGGAAATGACATATTTTGCATTATCCCTAACGCTAATTATTATCTTCTAGGTCAATATTTTTGGTTTCACAAGCAAATATGAGTGCCCTGTTGGATTCGGACCTGGTGTTAAAGCAACATTTCATCGGATCCTTAAGTTAGGGTATGCTGCACATAAAAGCCTTGTTGAGCTTTCACATTAATTCTAATTTTTACTTTGTTCTGCTTTCTCTTACCAATTTAACTGCAATGCCTCAACTCTTCTATTGAGATTAGAAAAATTAGAAGTCTCAGTGGCTCTTAAAAGAAGCCAGTGCCATCATTGCACTGAAGTTACTGTTTAAAGATATCCTGAATTTGGAAGAGTTTTATCAGGAAACTTCCACTAGAGTGAGTGACGTTGGGCAGAATCAGTAAAGCCAAACATTCTGGAGAACTCTGAATTTATGGTGTTATTTAGATTGGCTAATGGATGAAAAGGGTGGATATGCAAACTATTAGTGAGTTGAGTTCTTGGAAATTCATAGTTATTATTCTGTTGTTTATGTGAGGACATCTGCTATAGTATTTTGGCTTTATATCACAGCCTTGCTATCAACTTTTCTATGTTTGAGTTTGGCTATTGATGCTGAGATCTGCATTTTTTCGTGGCTAAATATGTATTAATTTTCCAGGCAGGGTAATCGATTGATGCTGACACCTACGTCTTTTATTGTACTAAATTGCACAAGAGTTCTCCATGATCCGAGCCATGATATGTCTAATTTCCGGTCTGATTTTCATACATCAACTGCTGGATCCTTGGACAAAGTTTGTTCCGGCTCAATCTATGAGTTAATTTGGTGCAAAAGCTCCAAGCCTATGCAGATTAGTTGCAGGGTAAGTGTAATAATGATATTTGCATTTTGTCTAGGGTTGATTTCATAAATTTATGCTTCTCCTTCATAAATATTCTTCATTGATGAAACAATTTATGAGATGTGGAACTGCAGTTATGATTTGCCTCTGTGTTTGTGACAGATAGTCACTGTACATATCTTGGTTTTGGAGTACAAGAAATATGATGGGATACATTCAAAAGTGCACTCCAGTTCACATTATATTGACATACCACTTGCGGGGTTTGTGTTAGGTAAGTTGTTATAAATGGGTGTAAACATGTGCAGTATTTGTGAGCATCATTAAGGGTAATATTTATACCGAGTTTTTTTAAATACAACTTTGGGTTGCTGTGGCATTAATCAATGTTAAGCTTAAGTAACAAATAGATCTGCATATGTTACTTGACTTACCTGCAAATTCTGGTTGCTACATATGCGGCTGACTGTAAAAGATGAAGTGAGAGCGTAGAAAGCTTTCTTGATAATCGTATGGAAATAAGCAAACAGTAGCTAAGAAGCCACCACCTTTACCTGCAGTTGCAAGAGACTTGGTATACAATGGCCTTGCCGGCTTTAAGATTTTGATTCTGATGTTATGTTTTATACTATATCTGATTTGCATGTATAGATGATGGATCATCTTCATGTTGTTGCTGGGCTGATGCTGAAAGAGCAGCAATTTTGCTAAGGCTGGATGAAGAACTTCCAGTGGAAGCTCTTGATAGCAGTGGATGTGTATTGACGCATGGGTCTTCGAGGTCCAGCAAGTATCATCTGGAAAGAATTTTAAAAAAGCATGATAGAATTACTGTGAGAAACTATGGATTAGTAGCTGATTCTTGTAATCAAGATCTCTCTATTTCGGTCAATCCAGAAAATGCACTCAGCAGCTCAGATGAGAGTCTCTTGAAGTTTATAATTTTAAATGCTTGCTTTGGCTCAGTTTGGGTGAGAAAATTTAAAGAACTTGAGACACAAATTCCCAGTGTTTTATGATTATGTCTAGGCTGAATAAAATGATTAGTCTTATTTATACTTATGGAACCCTTCGACCATTTGGTCGTATTTGACAGATTTTCCTATATTTCCAGTGTAATAGCCCACAGTTGATATAAGCTGTGTATTATCCCTAATCAAGCCTCTTCTGTTTTTATAAACTCCAGCTAACTGTAACTTTTTAACATCTTATTGACAGACCGTTGTTGCTAGTGCTCTGCATCCAAATGTTGTTAAGAAGCTGGATAAAGAGAATGTGCAACTGGAAACGACAGCTACGAATGTATGGGCCATGGAAGTGTACAACACAAACTCTTTGATTCAGGCCAGGGAGAGAAGCAGACAACTGCTAAGTAGGTAACTATCCATATTTATTTCAACTGGATATGAAATAAGATGTATATCATATTTAGGTCCTCAGAGGTAGCCAGTGCTATTCTTTTCATATTTGTTCAATTGTCCCCAATGCCTTCTATTGCAAAATGTGTGGCATTGATTGGAGGTGGCACATGTTTGTAACATATGATGACCATCAGCTATATGCATCGTTGAGTCTTTGATGGCATGGCTATTACTTGCCTAATTTTGAATGAGAAATGACATATGAAAGTATACATTCACTATACTGATTGTAATCGCTTAAGAAATTGCACTTTCTACATTTTTTGGCATTATTTGTATGATCTGTCCCCAAGTATGAATTCAGTATTAACTTTATATATTTGCCTAATTTGACTGGCAAATGAACCCTAATACCCTGCTTTGGCAAATTACCTAGCAATTGATCAGGGGGGTGATCGGAAATGATCTTCTTCAGGAGTCATGTTATTGGAAGTAGACATATGAACATACGGTTTATTCACAATGGCCACTATAACGTTGACAATTGTGATGTCTGAAAAGATTTATTCGAGTTGGAAGGGAAACTTTGCATTTGCCAGTGTTTGATGGATTGCTTCTGGGTTGAAACTGGCATTCTGGAGCAAAGAGAGGTCCATCATTACTGAATTTTGGTCAGAAGCCAGTGGTCCACATTTCCCTGCCTTCAGGCGCCATTTAGCAGCAAAATGAGTTCTTCGCCTATGGTTCATGGATGATGTATGGTTCCATGGTGGTTTGACAACAAACAGCTGTTTATGGAATCTATTGTTTTTGAAAAGAGCCAGAGATCCTAAACCATGCAAAATCATGGTAGAGCAGTCAAGAAGATAGAAGATCAACCGGAAGAATGGCAACGAACTATCTAATATATTTCAAGGCGGTATACGTGTGTAGCTGTTATGGCAGTTGAAATGGTCACTGTCGAACTGTATTTATCCGGGGTCTAGCCATCAGAAGGGTTGGTCAAATACTTGTTCACTCTCATAATTTTCTAAGCAGGAACTGCCTGCCATGAATGTGGGAAGTGGGAACTTTACTTTTATAACCTGAAAAATTCAGACATCATATGTATTATTATTTGTCACAAAGGCTCTAATTTATGGGGAAGTTTCAGAATCGAATTGTATCCTACAATATGGCTTAAGTGCGAGCTGGTACTAGAAAAAAAGAAACTATTCCTCAGACTTCAGATGATCAGTCCATCTAAAGCACAGCTCATCAGTGAATATACTTTCAATAGGTTAACTTTCCCTTGTTTCTGTACATGAAGGCATAGATTAGAAAAGTCCTTCAGATTGGTTGGACAGTGTTGACAGTAATGAGCTATAGCCTACAGCGTAGTGTTGGTGGAAGTCATTCAACTTTGAAATAATATGTTCGAGGTTTGTTTGCCTATCTTACAGAAGCAGAGAGTAGCCCTGAGAAAGTAAATAGACCTTTCTGAAAAGTGTTTCCCTGGCAGAGAGGTTTTTGGAGCTTAATACGGACAATAATCAGTTCTTTTAGATTCCCCAATTCTTCTGTTCGCCTTTTGCTTTTCTTCTCGTCCTTTTTACTGTCCGGAGGTTCGTCTTCTGACATATTGTTAAAATAACATAAGTGGGGACAAGTAACATTCGCCTCTGGTTTCGTCCACCATGTTATGTCATTTTTCTCGAACCCTTTTCGCATTATGCCCCAAAACTACTTAGAAGAATCCTGAAGCTTGCATCAAGCCTGCTGCTTCTTCATTGTTTTAAAGCCTACACCAGAGTAACTCAAAACCCTTTCATCTCGAACCACTTCAAGGCCAGAATGTCAATGCCAGTTAGCCAACAACCACCAGCAGATTCCGCAACACAGCAAACCTTTCACTCAACCCACAGCTCGGTTGGTCCAGCAATTGCTGTACTAGTAGTGATCATGGTCTTATGCATAGTTGCTATTATGATTGGAAGGCTTTGCTCAGGCAGGAGAATCATGAGCTACGGACAGTATGATGTAGAGAGTTGGGCTGAGAGGAAATGCTCTTCATGCATTGATGGAAGGATTAGCCCTCCACCTGCAAGGCACAGTATGTCTAACACCTCGACACCAGCGTCAACTCCAGTTCAACCCAACCTTGAAAATAAGCAACCAGAGCAATCTTCTGAAAGCACAAATCTCGGTTCTTAAATCACAGCTCCTGTACGTTAGGCTCACTGTTTGTGCATCAGGTTCACTTATTTGATCTTCTGTATTAGGCGTTAGTTGCCTCCCTGACTTCGTAGCTTCAATTTTTGTTCTTAATTTCTAACTTCTTCAATGGTAAGCTCAAATTTGCCAGAAGATAATCTTCCATCCCAACAATGCATAGCTTATGGTAGCCAACAGTTCTTATTCTGCTCAACCGTTTCTAAAACAGCCTACAATGAGCAATGCTTGACTTCCATCATCTAGCATTAAAATTATATAAGAAAGTATCATTTCTACATCAAACAAACAAACATTGATTGCTAGTTTAATGAAAAGCAGACGCACAGATTTGTAGTTTGATATAATATACTTGTGTTGTTACCAGGACATTGGTACATATGGTTTGGGAAGTGAACTAGTGTTAGTCAAAGTCTCTTGTTGAACTTTCTCTTCCTTGTCTTAACCATAATGCAGAAGAATTGTGACTATCTTAAACAACATAATCAACCAAAGTACACCCTAATGCTTGCCCTTCACACAATGGGAAGTACAGATTGGTTCGTCATCATCTCTCATTATATCCTCATAAGTTATAATGGATACTACTGCAGGCTGCATCTTTACTTCAAAATGACAACTAGTTCCACAATGACCAGGAGAGAAAATGAGGAGAAAATAGAAGAGAATAATCCAAATCTGTTCAGTGGCTCGTCTCTGCATAACTAATTAGAAGGTTAAAAGTGTGATTTATATTTTAAAATTATTTTTATCTAATATTTAATTGATTCAAATTATTTAATTATAATATCATATAAGTTAAATTAATTATTATATACTAAAAATTGTTAAAAATCAATTTTAAATAAGATTCAACAGTTTATTTGTACTCTTACCATCAGTGGCAACGTGCATTCTTCTTGGAACACACGTCTTTTCCAGTCCCTTCCCTTGTCCAACAGTATAAAGCAAGTAAACAGTTTTATGTCATAGTAGGGGATTTGCAAACAGAATCATATACATAGAGCCACTGCTGTCATCGTTTCACCTCATTGATACTTATTCTTGTCTCTGAAACTGCAAGGACGAAGATTCTGTAATAAACAGGAAAAGGATTGATTTTAAAACAACAATTTGATAAAGAGAAGGCTGTGCAAGTAGAGTTTCATTATTGACATTAAATGATTGATGATACTAAAGTCGCTTCCAGCACCTAACATCACTAAAACGTTTAACATCAATGGCACTTGTAAGATCCTGAATTGTGAGATTCTGGCATACCGATGCACTCTATGGATTAATTGAAATCCTCTTCCAGAAACCGAAATCCTTGCTTGGGGGTTGCCACTACTTCTTTGACGTAACAAATTGAGACAAGTCCCCTTCGTGTCAGGTCTCAAGCAACAGACTAGAATTGCCTGTAAATGCTTGTTTTGGCACGTAGTTTTATCCCAAGTCCATTTCTTTTCAAGCTGCCGTGCCAGTGATTTACCGTCCTTTTCAGAAATGAAGGTAGGTATTGATCACGGTTCACAAAGCCAGGCCATTACTCTCGGGGAATCTGAAAATTGGCACTTGGGCTGTCACTACACTGATTGGTCTCTGGAGAACAATCCCTTCTACATCGATGACACTTTAGGTCAATCCAAGAATTCCTGAAGCCCATTATAGTTGGTTTATTTCCAGAATTCTCAAGTTATAAGGTGCCAATCTTGGTCAAGTTCTGTCTTGTTGTGCAGTGCAAAAATATGATATATCCAGCATGTGGAAATAAAGTAGATACAGTGTCTACATGTTGCAACAAAACTATAAAGCAAGCTGTTGGCTAACCCTTACCAAGGAAGTGGACAAGCATTTTCTTCTTAGCTGAAACAATGGAGGGCTCTCTATTTTGCTAATGGGTCGATCAAGTTCTTTGCGATGCCATGGGGCAGTCCATGATTGACTATTTTAAATAATATATTAATATCTGTCTTTGTTCCTTCAATCCCTACCATGATAAATATACTGCATGAGTTTTCTGGATTGAAATAAAGTAACATGTGGTGGCTGTGTACACTTACCACTGCAGAGCACTATTCTGACCAATTCGTGGTAGATGTGATTTCAATTCTGAAATGTGATTGTTAAGTAGCAGTAACTAGCGCTGAAACTGACGTGAATCTGTTTGATCCAGATGTCCATGTCCTGGAGTCTGTTCCTGGGGCCAACCATGCACCGAAAGTTTCTTCTGTTGAACCTCAATTCTGTCTCGTAGGTGGTCCGTTTGGTCTATATGACCCCACATTGTCATACAAGTCGTTCATCGAACTTTTATGGTTCCGTCAGCATATCACAAAATATCCACCAAGCTCGAGCTCATGGCTGTACGTATTATCATGACCTCATGCAGCAAAGCAGATATAAACAAAATCTTCCGACGAAACCCAATTTCAAGAAGTAATGGATACGAACAAACAGAAACCATTGATCTTTAAGTGCTTATAACTAGCAAAATAAACGGTAAGTTGGCGAGACGAGAACGAGAGAAATTGGATAGAAGCAGTAACTATGATCGAAGAGAAAGAACAGTAACAGATATTTACAAGCGACTTCCAAATGCAAAAGGTGGCAAGCAACTGAAAAACTCGCATGAGATTCTACCATAACCTACTTCAAACCCTTTTGTTTTGGACTTTGGAGTTTATTTCAAAGGAGTCACACTTGTAAGACACGAATAGACCTATTGGGTCAAATTCTAACGGCGAAAGAAAGGAAAAAGATTAAGAATGTACAAAAAGCTTTTCCGGTTGAATCTTACAATGCCGATCAGAAAAATCAGATTCCATGTTCACGTTTCTCATGAAATCCACTTTTAACAGTGTAAAGGGCTTGTCGGCCTTTGACTTCCCTTGAAACAGATGGAAACTGATCGAGTTATGAACACATAGCATAATTCTTTTATATATTTTATTAATAATTTATAGTAAATAAAAAAAGACACATAGTATTGATCTTACAACAGGTACAAAAGTTTATAATAATTAATACTATAGATTTAGGTATAACCTTTTGTTATTAGCCTAATATCTTTGGACTGTTCCATCTAACTTATATTTGACAGTGAATATCCATTTACACTCCACTGTCTTTATTTCAGTTGGTAATTCAACCATTTTCCAAGTAGAATTCATTTAAAGAGCCATCATTTTATTTACCATTGCATTCTTCTACTTAAAATCTTTAAGGACATCCTGAAAATGATTAGGAACAAATACAAATGACAACTGGAGAGCAAATGTTGTCAAGATAGCTTTAAATAAATGATGATAGAATTTGAAACTTAAGATTGAACATAATGTTTTTCTATCATATGTTTTTCTTTCATGAACAGAATGTTTCCTATTGTGATCAATATTAGAACTGGGTTAAGAATTTCAGAAGATTTAGGAGAATAGGTACTTACTTTAGTGCCAATATTTGAAGATTCATATGATGGCATACTATCATCAAGAGAGGTATTATATTTAATACATATAACTGTGATATCATCCTTCGTCTTATATATCTCACCATTGGCTGGTTTCTTAGGTCTCTCAATACCAAGTGTTAAATTTGCAGTGGGCCTACAAGCCCACACGAAAAGGAAAGTTAGACCACATATAAGCCCAAGTGAGGTTCTATCCTAAAACCAATTGGTGATAGGTGGAGTAGCCCACTAAGCTTATATGTTAATCTTCTTTCCCTTCTTTTTCCGATGTGGGACACTCACATGTGGGTATTCTCAACACTCCACCTCACATGTGAGTCTCCTTTTACTTGAGCAATTTGGATAGGTACTTAGACAATCCTCATCAGGGCTGGACTT
>JAOQMM010000006.1:2593926-2606975 GCA_027563515.1 Erythroxylum platyclados
GGTGTTTGTATTCGAAAAATTCCAACAGTCATCGTGAATTTTCCAGCTTTGATGTTTATAACGTTTCGACATAGAAATGTTTATGTTTCTTGGTGGACAACTTTCCGATCTCCCTTTGAAGAAGCTGGAATTATTAGGGAAGCTGGTTTTTTTATCTCAAGTGTTTTCGTTTTTGTTTCTTGTTTAGTTAATCACTTGAGTTGATTGTTTATTTCAATCCGTTGATCATTAAAAGATTGTTGAATAAAATCCATGAACTTGTTTGATGGGCCAACATTCCATTCCATAGAGCATGGCCGACCTAATCGCTAAACAATAGAATTTGCCTAAGCTTGAGTGGTATCTTTTAAATAGTGAAATATGTGTGGTTTGTCATCTTTAAGAGTAAACACAATAGGGAATGTATGGGAAATTTTTTTCTTTATTAACTGTTTTTAGCTTACAAATATGTCTTCTAAAGGTGTTTTATCATTGAACAAGGAGAGGGAGAACTCATACTTTATATAAGCCATGCAGTAATAATTTGAGAGGATGAATATTATGTATCTTGAGGTTAGGGACATGTTTAGGACGTAGAAAGGAGTTAAGCATGAATGTGAGTAAAGGAGGGAACCTTTAATTCAAGACTTTTACTAATATTAAGATGATCATACCTTTCTTTAAGGGAGGATGATCACGAAGCTTATTTGAAGTAAAGCACAAAGGAAAAATTGATCTTTGATTATCATAATTACTTTAAAGAGAAGAAGGTAAAGTTGACAATAGTGGAGTCTACTGATTATACAACTATTTAGTGGCATTAACTAGTCAATAATAAAAGAAAAAATCATAAGTGACCTATAGATACTTGGAACAAATTGAAAGGTCCTATAAGAAAGAGACTTTTGTGTCAAACCATCTATAAATACTTGTACCAAAGATTACAAAATCTTACTCAAGAAGTAAAAACAGGAAGATTATTATGAAGAGATGGATCATGATCTAAGTCAATATAGAGAAGGATATAGAAGTAACTATAGAAAGGTTACTAAATGGGTTGAATAGAGGTATAACTAATGTAGTGGAGTTATATCACTATGTGGAGTTGGAAAGAGATGGTTAATATAACAATGAATTTGAAGAAGCAACTTGAATATAAAGGAGTATCAAAGTACCTTACTAGCACTAATAACTTCTAGAGGCTTGATTGGAAAAAAGATTACGGGATCCCTTTTAAAGAAAAAGTGCAGCCATCAAAGCCCAAAGACACAATAAAGGTAAAGGTCATATTGACACTCAACCTTCTCACAATGTAGATATTAAGTGTTTTTGTTATTTGGATCAGGGTATATCACCTCTCAATGCACAAATAGAAGGGTTACAACCAATAGAATGGTGGTGAATGAGAATGATTCAAAGGAAAAGGAAGTTATACCACTAATAGAGGATTATAATAATGATGGTATAGAGTATGCTATCAAGGTTGAGGTGTTTTTTACTAAAAAGTATTAAGTCTTGAAATCAAGAATGATGAGTTAAAGTAGTGGAGGTATAATATCTTTTATACTAGATGCTAATTCATAACAAGATATGTACTATGATTATTAATGAATGTAGTTATACTAATATAAATAGTACTACTCTTGTAAAGAAGTTAAGGTTATCTACTGTTAAGCATCTAAAGCTATATAAAGTAAATAAACATGTACCCATGTTCATCTTTATTAGGAAGCCTTAAGTGATTTAATAACTATACAAGCTAGTTAAATACTACTAAGAAGACCATGAAAATATCATTAAAAGGTGACATAAGATGGCTTCAACAATAGATATAGCTTTGTAAAAGACAATAAACCCACTACCCTTATTCCTTTAACACATAAGTAGGTTTATGAGAACCAGATGAAGTTGAAAAGAATGTGGAGGAAGAGCTAGAGAGAGAGAGAGAGAGAATTAGTTATGAAAGAAAAGGGATGAAGAGTGAGAGCTCCAAAAAGGAGAGAAAAAAGCCAGTATTGAGGAAAAAAAAAAAGAAAAATGTGAGTTGTTATGCAAAAAGAGTGATATTAGTAGTACTTTTTATGTTAGGATGTCAAGTGTGAGTAGGAATCCCACATTGGAAAGATATGGAATTAGTAAGGGGGATATAAGTAGAAAGGACCAATAAACCTAATGCCTTAAGATTTTTGGTTAAAGTGTGGTGTCAAAGTCCATGAGTATATTCCCTCACTGGGCCCATGATGAAGATCTCCCATGTAAGTGGACTTCCGTAGAACCAACAAGTGGTATCAAAGCCGATAATTCGGCAAGGGACGAGTATAGAGACAGTAGTCGGATCTTATGGTTGCCTCCCTATGAAGAAGAGTAAGGAGACTCCTGGTGGGCCCAAACCAGTGGAGTATAAGGGCTTTTGGTGACACCATATACTCGAGCTATAAAGAAAAAGGTTTTCACTCAAAGGGGAGTAGCCCAACGTGGAAGTTCACACTTTAGGGGGGATTGATGGGATGTCAAGTGTGAGTAGGAATCCCACATTGAAAGAGATGGAATTAGTAAGGGGCATATAAGTGAAAAGGACCCATAAACCTAATACCTTCAGGTTTTGGGTTGAAGTGTGTTGCCAAAGTTCATGAATATGTTCCCTCACTAAGCCTATGATGAAGATCTCCCTTGTAAGTGGACTTCCTTAGAACCAACATTTTATACTAACTAGCATATGATTATACTTTTGTAAAAATAGAATTATCTTAATATCAAAGAGCCCAACACATCTCTTCCTAGTAATGTTGTTTCCTTATTATAAGAGTATAAGGATGTTTTAGGTCATAATGTCCCTAATGGATTACCACCCATTAGAAGTACTAGATATCAAATTGACTTTTTACATAGGGTTATGATTCTTAATAAACCCACTTATTGGAGCAATCTAAAGGAAACAAAGAAGTTGCAAAGAAAATTAAAAGAGTCAATAAATTAAAGGGGATAAAAGGAAAAGCATGAATTCTTATGCAGTTCTAGTAACTTCTAGTGCCAAATAAGAATGAAATTTGGCAAATGTATGTTGACTGTAGAGCTATTAACAACAATAAAGTATCTGAAGCTTATCTCTAAGTTAGATGATATGTTTGATAAATTGCATGGTTTTAACATATTTTCTAAAAGTGGCTTAAGAAGTGGGTATCATTAAATTAGGATGAGAGAAGGTGATAAATAGAAAACTACATTTAAGACTAAATATGGGATATATGAGTGATTAGATATGGCATTTGATCTTACTAATGCACCTAGTATTTCGGGCAATTATAAATCATACGTTGTATGCATACATTGTCAAATTTTTAGTTGTTTAATTCAATGACATTCTAATGTACATTAACTTTGAAAAGTGTATTTTTTTTGGAAAAATTTTTTTCTTGGTTATATTATTAGTGTAAAAGGTGCCAAGGTTAGTGAAAAAAAGAAAAATAAGTTAAGGAATGATCAAAAGTTAAGTTCATAACTAAGGTAACAAGTTTTCATGGCTTGATTAGTTTTTACCATAGATTTTTAAAATATTTTAGCAAAATTGCTAAACCACTCACTAAAATTGTTAAGAAACCGATGGGCTTTTATAAGGATAGTGAATAGAAGCAACAATTCAATTTCATTAAAGATAACTTATATTTGGTACCTTTGCTAGCATTACTTGAATTTTCTTAACCTTTTGAGATTGATTGTAATGTCTCAAGACTAGGTATTAGAGTTTTTTGGCACAATAAAAGAGGCTAATAGCCTATTTCAGTAAAAACTTAATAGGGTAACCTTGAACTACACAAAGTATGAAAAAGAGCTATGTACACTTGTGAGGGCATTAAAGATGTGAAACATTACCTTTAACCCAAGGAATATGTGATACATCCCAACTATAAGTTATTGAAATACCTCAAAGGATAAGACAAGTTGAACAAATGTCATTCTAGGTGGAAGAAATTCAATAAATCATTTCCATATATCATTAAATACAAACAAGGTAAGGAACATGTAGTGGTTAATGCCTTATCTCTAAGTTATATTCTTTTCACTTCTTTGAATAAGAGGTTATTAAAATTTGAATATGTGAAGGATTTATATGCTAATGATAATGAATTTGGTAATATTTATCTAGCATATGAAGAAAAAAAAGGATTTAAGAAGTTTTATAGATGTGATGATTATCTATTTTATGAAAATATATTACATGTGCCTAAGTGTTTTATGCATAAGTTATTTACACGTGAGGTATATGATGGAGGTTTAATGGATCACTTTGGTGAAAAAAAAAACTCACTTATGTTAAGAGAACATTTTATTACCCTAAAATAAAATGTAATAGAAATATATTCGATAGGTGCTTCACTTATAAAAAGGATAAATATAAGATTTTGTCACATGAGTTGTATACATCGTTAAGCACCTAGCACATCATGGATAGATATTTTTATGAATCTTTTGATAGGTTTATTTAGGCCAAAAAAGAGAAAATATTTTTATTTTTGATGTTTGAAATCTCTAAAAGGACACTTTATTCATTGTGATAAAATCGATGATGCTAACAAAGTTATTGACTTGTTCTTTAGAAAAGTAGTACACTACTTAATTCCTAAGAGTATATTGGGTGACAAGGATATTAAATTCCTTAATTACTTCTAAAAATTTTTATAAGATAAATAAAGACAAAAGTAATATTTTCTGCTACTAAACATTCTTAAATTGATGATTAATCTAAAATAGTAAACAATACTTTAACAATGTTACTTCATATTATCATTTAAAAGAACTTAATCAAATAAGAGGAAATAGAGATGTATCAATGTACATAATTCAAAAACACTTAGAGCAATCAAAAGCTTAAAAGGATGTATTAATCAATCATGTAAAAACCTTCTTAAGTCAATCTTATGTTGGAAATAAATCCTTTAAGTGATTCATGTGTTAAAAAGGCAACTAGGATTAATAATTTAATAAACAGGCCTTTAGGCTTTTAGCCCATTATGATGACGAGTTTTAAAACTGACTAATGGTTGTTAGTTTTTCAAGCCTATTAGGGTTCTATCCCTACCTAATTAGTTATTTTACTACGATATACCATCATGCACAAAAAGTGAGATAGAAAGTTTAAGGAAGGAAATAGATTGTGTAAGGAGCTTATTATGAATCATTTCTGCATTACTAGGCAATAGAGAAAGGTTGGTATTCAAAAATTTTATCTTTGCATGAGAATAGAATTTTGAATAATAATGAATATTTGTAAGTTCCATGATTTCTGAATCCTATAATGTCTAATTAAATTATGCTTACATATGGTATCAAAGCATAGTTATAAGAAATTCATGGTTCTCCTTTACTGTAAATTTCTTATGATTTAGAGAACCTTATAAACCCAAAGTTGAAAATTTTGAAGAAAGTGCTAGTAGTGCTGGCCACATTACCAATGATAGGCACTGGGAAATCCTAGCGCTAGTCATAATGCCAGTGCCAAGCATTGGGTTATCCTAAAGCTTGCTATATGGCCAACGCCTAGCACTGGGATTCCAGCCTACCAAGGCATTGGAGAAAGTTGCCAGCTAGCATAGAGCATTATTATTAATTATTTTATTTTTATTTCGAATATTATATTTTAAGTTTCAATTACTCATAACTTGATGCTAATGAATTATAATTTAATAGGCAAATTGAAACTCATTGCTATAGAATATTTTTGAAATAGCCTAAAGGTGGTTTATTTTATTTTTATAGTTAATGAGAATGAATGTAGGTAATGCATATACACAATTAGTTATGCTTAGATATCCAAAGATAACAAATATTTCTAAATAGTGTATGTTGATTATTGAATTATGTACATATTAGCATCATTATGTGTTGTATGGTATATTAATGGATTGCCCAAAGGTAAACATTAGTATACAATTTATGAGAATCATTATATGTTATATAGTTTGTTAATAAATTGCCCAAAGGTGAACATTAATATACAATTTATGAAGTTTTTTTTAATATGTGTTGAATGTTAAATTTTAATTTCCTGCAATAACTATTGTCACGCATCTAAATCTCTCATCTATTACGATGTTTAATGGACTGAACTTCTCTGAATGGAGTGAATAAATCCAATTCTATCTTGTAATTTTGGACTTAGAGTTAAGCATTGATAAGGAGAAAATCCATTTTAACAATTAGGAAAGATCAAATAGATTGAGTCTGATGTGTATGAAAATCAAAATTGATGGCAATATTAAGTCTGCTCTTCCTAAAATTGAAAGTGCTAAAGAATTACTTAATTTTATAGAAGAGCTTTATGAAACTACTGATAAGTCTCTTACTGGGACTCTTATGGGTATATTAACCACTAGGAAGTTCGATGGATCACGTACTATGCATGAATAAGTCATTGAGATGACAAACATTACAGTAAGATTTAATTCCTTAGGAATGGAAGTGGATAAAAGCTTCCTTGTGGAGTTCGTCTTAAACTCATTACCTTCTGAGTATGGACCCTTCCAAATGAACTATAATTCCATGAATGAAAAATAAAATGTGAATGAGTTGCATAATATGCTGGTTTAAGAGTAGACTAAACTCAAGAACTAAAGAAGGCACTTTATTAATTGTGTCAAGAATTATGGAGCTGGTAAGAAAACTAGAAAGAAGCATGAGAAGAAAGTGAAAGTAATTGGGGCTTACACTCAAATTCACAATAAGGAACATAATGAATGCAGATGCCATTTCTGTAAGAAGGTTAGGCATTTCCAAAAGGAATGTTCTAAACATAAGGCACGGTTTGAGAGGAAAGTTAAGCCTAATTCTTATGTATATTTTGAAACAAACCTTAATGAAGTTCCTTTTAATACTTAGTAAATTTATTTCAATTGTACTATTTATGTTTCTAATACATTGTAGAGATTCCTTATAACCCAAATCACAAAATCAAATGAAAGATTTGTTTATATAGGTAATAGAATGAGATTTCCAGTGGAAGCTATCAAGACTTATCTCTTAATCCTAAACACTAGATATCATTTGAACTTATGTGAAACTTTTTATGTACCTAATATATCTGGGAATTTAGTTTCTTTATCCAAAATTGATAGATCTAGATACTCATTTAAATTTGGTAGTAGTAGTTTCAATTTGTGTAGACATATCCATATAATTGGTAGTAATGTACTGTGTGATAATTTATGCAAATTAAACCTTTATGTGTTTATGCTAAAACATTATTGACTTTAAATCCCAATATTGTTATCAAATGTAATTTGATTAATGATAAATCTGCTTACTTATGGCATAAGCATTTGGGACACCTTTCTAAAGAACTACTTCAAAGATTAATAAAGAATGAAATACTTCCTGAATTAGATTTTATTGATCTTAACATTTGTGTGGATTACTATATTAAAGGCAAACAAAGAAAACACACAGTTAAGAAAAGAGCCACAGCAAGCACTCAATTTTTTGAAATAACTCACACTAATATGTGTGGACCATTTTATGTTCCTACTTTCAATAAAGAAAAAATATTTATCACCTTTATAAATGACTATTCATGTTATGGATATGTCTATTTATTACATGTTAAATCTCAATCTGTAAATACATTGTAGGTTTATATTAATGAGGTTGAAAGGCAATTAGATAGAAAGGAGAAATAGTTAGGTCTGGTAGAGGTGGTGAATATTATTGTAAGTATGGTGAAAGTGAAAATTTTCCTAGTACTTTTACTAAATTCCTTAAAATACGTGGTATTTGTGCGCAATACACAATGTCAGGCACACCATAACAAAATAGTGTGGCAGAAAGGCACAATACAAATTTTTTAGATATGGTTAGGAGTATAATGTGTAATTCATCTTTATTCACTTCGTTGTGGACATATCCTTTAAACTACCATTACTTTTTGAAAGGGTTCCTAGTAAGACAGTTCCAAAGACTCCCTTTGAACTGTAGAATGGAAGGAAACCTAGTTTAAAATACATGCATGTTTGGAGTTGCAATGCAAAAACTTGGCATTATAATCTATATGGAAGGAAATCGGATGCAAGAATAGTTAGTGGCTACTTCATTGTTATCCAGAGAAGTCTATAGGGTATATATTTTATTTCCCTAACCATAATACAAGAATTATGGAAACTAAGAATGCCAGGTACTTTGAACATGGCGAGACTAGTAGGAGTGAAACACCACATATAGTATATATTAAAGAAACGGGAAGGACAATTCCTATGGCTGCACATGTCCCTGTGGCTTATACACCTACTCAAGTTGTTTTTTTCCATAAATCATTAAACTACCTAATAATCATAAAGAACAACAAACTAATGAATGCAATGTTCGTAATGAAATTGAACATGAAGTGAATGAACCTGCAATAGATGAACCACAAAAAATAGCATTAAGAAGGTCTAAAAAAGAGGACCAATTGTTTATGATGATTATGTTGTGTAGCTACACAAGTAAAAAATAAATTAGGAATTGAGAAGGAATCAGTAACCTTTTCACAAGCCATAAACAGTGAAAATTTTGATAAGCATTTAAATGTCATGAAAGATGAGTTCAAATTTTTGGAACATAATGTTGTGTTAGACCATATGAAATTGCCAAAAGGTTACAAGAGAAATGGTTATAATTGGGCCTTTAAGACCAAATGTGATTCTCTTGGTAATCTAGAATGTTACAAAGTAAGATTAGTTGCTAAATGATTTACTCGAAAAGATGGCATTAATTATAGTGAGACTTTCTCACCATTCTCTAAAAAGGATTCACTCATAATTATTATGCCTTTGGTGGCTTATTATTTTCACCAAAAAGATGTGAAAACTACCTTTCTAAATGTGTATTTTTAGGTAGAAGTCTATACGAACCAACTAATGGGGTTCATAAAGACTAGAAAGCAACACATGGTGTGTAAACTGAAGAAGTCAATATATGAACTTAAACAAGGTTCCCAACAATGGTATCTTAAGTTCAATGGTATTACTGTTTCCTTTGGAATTAAGGAAAACACTATTGACCGGAGTATATATCTGAAGGTTAGTGGGATTAAGTTTATTTTTTTGGTTTTGGATGTTGATATCTTGCTTACAACTAATGATCTTGGTCTATTAAGTAATACTAAGAAATTTCTCTCTAGTATTTTAAAATCAAAGATATGGGTGAGGAAACATTTATGATAGGAATAGAAATATTCCACGATAGACCACAAAGATTGTTGGGTTTATCTTAGAAAGCATATATTAATAAAGTGTTAAAAAGATTTAGAATGGACAAGTGTTTAGCATCACCAATTCCAATTCAAAAAGGGGAAAAGTTTAGCCTTATGCAATTTTTGAAAAGTGACTTAAAACAAATGCAAATGGAATCAATTACTTATGCATCTATAGTTGGGAGCCTAATGCATGCTTAGACATATACAACACTAGACATAAGTTTTGCAGTGGGGATGTTAGGGGGATACCAAAGTAATCCTGGTATATGGATTACTGGAAAGTTGCAAAGAAAGTTTAGAGATATTTGTAGGGAAATAAAGAACATATGCTTACTTTTAGGAGATCTGGTCACCTAGAGGTGATTGGATACTTAGACTCATACTAAGCTAGAGTAGCCATCTCATAGAAGAGTGTGAAGGAGTCTGTAATTATTGCTTCCACTATAGAGGCTGAGTTTGTAGCATATTTTGAGGTCATGATTCAGACTAAATGGCTATGAAGCTTTATCTTAGAACTTAGGATTGTCGACAGTACAGTTAGGCCACTGAAAATTTATTGTGATAATTTTACAACAGTTTTCTTCTCCAAGAATGACAAGTATTCCAAAGTAGCTAAACATATAGACTAAAATACTTTGTTGTTAAGGAGGAGGTTCAGAAACGTAAAGTGTTAATAGAGGCTATTAGTACCAATCTTATGTTAGTTGACCCATTGACAAAGGGGTTACCAAAATGTTTTCTAGTCATGTGAAAAAATATAAGTGTTATGTAAGCTAATAATTATTAGATATTATTGTTGTATTGGCTCGTATTATATGTTTGACACTCTCTGCGCATTAATGAATGTGTTATTTCTTAATTTTTTGTTTTCTTCTTTATGTATTTGACTAGTTATTGAAAACAAAGTTGAATGGTAAATCTCCTTTTGTACTTCCCATTTATAATCATGATTAAGTAGAAGGGCTAGTATAGTAGTACATGGAAGGGAGTATGTTGAATTAACAACGTATGACCTTCATAACCCTTATTAGTCTTATACTTGATTATGATAATTGATAATACCAGTGTATGTGAATGATAACTATTGTACATGTTGATTGTTTGAATTATTGATCCAATAAACTGCATAAAGTCATATAAGTCAAGTGGAAGAATGTTGGAAATAAATCCTTTAAATAAATAATGTGTTAAAAAGGCAACAACAACAAGATCCTAGTGGAAATTCATTGAGACATGGGTTCTAGAGAGGTCCAGAAATATACAATCTAACCCCTAATTAGTAGAAAGACGTGTTAAAAAATAACTTAAGATTAATAATTTAATAAATGGGCCTTTGAGCTTTTAGTCCATTATGATGGAAAATTTTAGAACTAACTCATGTTTGTGAGATTTTTAAGCATATTAGAGTTTGTCTTTGTGTAATAAATTGTTTTCTCACAAAATATCATCATGTACAAAAATTGAGATAGAAAATTCAAAGAGAAACAAATTAGATAAGGAACTTATTATAAATCGTTTCTGTGTTACTAAACAATAGAGAAAAGTTATTATTCGAAAGCTTTATTTTTGTATGAGAATAAAAATATAAATATTTATGAATATTTATAAGCACCATGATTTCTAAATCCTATGATTTTTCATGAAATTATGCTTGAATAAGTAATTGTTTCTATCTTTACCTTTACGAGAATCCTTTAAAAATTCTTATATCAAAAGAATATTCTCTTATACTTGTTATAATATCTTCAATGAAAATAGGAGTTCTTAAAGTCTGATTATTAAAGTTTGGAAATGAATTTTTATATCATACTGATTACTAAAGTTTGGAAATGATTTTGTACACCATACTCTTATAAAAAGAAATTAGCAATCTTGAGAATCAGAGACTTGATTTGCTGCTCCCATCGCCATGTGCTTTCTGTTTTAAGTAGACATTGCTCCCTCTAAGAGCTTTTGTGGACTTATTCAAGCTCTACTTCTTCCTAAATCATGGGGGGTTAAGCTATAAGAGATTCTCACAATTCTCCGAGTCAACTCTAGAAGCAGAACATTCTCACAAGTGTTGCCAATCGCATTTGAATTTTGGAGGCTTTAATCATGTTTTTATACTTTTCAACTTGATTACACATCTGTAGAGGGGATGATCCTGTATATTTGTTATCCAAGCTTTCTTCACTGCTGATTCAAACCCAGGACAATCAGCCAAAAGTTTGTTAAACTTTGAAGGATACTTTGTGTGTTAAAATCCCTGAGATATTGCGAATAAAGGCAGAGTAGTCAGACAAAATCTACACAGGATTGAGGGAATTTCAGCAACCATGAGGGCCTTTAAGGACCCTATCAAGCTTCTTTTGGTATTAAGGCTGTAACTTTCTGGTTATTGCACCAAGTAAACGAACTCCCAGTGACCCACTTAAAGATGAGGCACAAGTACAATTCTCTAAATCTTTCATGCTCTAATTTCACCTTTTTCTACCGTCATTTCACTCACTAGGAAGCAAACATTGGACATAAAGAAAAAGTTAAAAACTTTGCTTATGAGTTCTGAAGATTTTACCAGAAAATCTTTTTTTTCCTACCATTCTTAGACCTTTTCCTTTTTCTTATATTTTTATAATCTTAGTTTGAGATTTCACTCTAGTGATTATGAGTTCTATATATTTAGTAATTCACTTCGAGAGGGATTAACGAATGATGATACTTCATCTGCTATATTGTGGTGCTGCTTCAACTTCCTTTGAATAATGTGAATCTCAAAAATACTTGAAGGCAAAGTTGAATGAACAAAAACTAGCATCAACCATAAAGATTATTTAGGAATCTGTAAAAAAAAAATTAACCAACTTTTCATATACATGTCACTTGTAACTATACTTTAAGTTGTAATTTTACATTTAGTCACTTAAGTGACAAAAACTAAAATAACATTAGTAACATTGAAGTAGAATCAACTAAAGTAGGAGACATAAGTAAGTAGAAACTGGAGATTATATATTGACCACAATAGATTATGGATCAAATGGATTCATGAATACTTTTTTAAAGAATACCAATTTCTGGCAAGCTGACTATTCTAAGGAGGGTTCTTGGATTCTAAAGCAAATGATGCAACTGAGGGACATTATTTATCCTTTCATCAAACACAAAATTGGCAGTGGGGACAAGACTTGGCTATGGTTTGACAACTGGTTGGATATCAGCCCTCTTATGTAACACCTGGATTTTCTAAGGTTAAGAAATAGAAGGCCATTAAATCTTAAGATCTAGCAAGGAAATTTCAGAGACTTCCACCCTCTTGTGGCTTACTTCCCTGTACTCCAACATACTGAAAATGAGGATACTATCTCCTGGGATCTTAACTCGAGTGGTAAATTTACTAACCACTCATGCTATAAACTTGTTTGTCCTACTTATGCTGTGGTTCCTTGGTACAATCTCCTTTGGAAACATACTATTTGTCCCAAGGCATCTTTATTGCATGGCCTACTATTAAGAATAGGCTCCAAACTAAAAGTCAGTAGAGAGGAAGGGTAGATGAGACATGTTTACTATGCAACAGGGCAGTCGAAGATAGAGATCACCTGTTTTTTTTTTCTCTGCAACTACTCTAAGGCTATCTGAAGCTGAATCTTGCATTTGTTTTCAACTCATCATTGCAACTACAATTGGGATCAAGTTCTGAGTTGGATGATTAGTAACACAAAGAAGGGCAACCCCTTCTCAAAGTAGCATTTACTATTGCGGTCTACAACATTTAGGAAGAAAGAAAGCATAGATGATTCTCGGATCAGAAGGAAGAGAAATACATGATTTCTGACAGAACTATAAACATGATGAGAACACAAGA
>JAOQMM010000006.1:2619546-2641024 GCA_027563515.1 Erythroxylum platyclados
CCTCCAAAACCTGTCACTCCGTTACTATTTTCCTGCTTTGATCCTTAAGCAATTTTCCGTTAAATAAATGAGATCCACAAAAAATAAATAGACTGATGCTCATAGAATAAGACAGGAACAAAGTAATAGGAATAAGTGATATAAATCGACTTCAAAAATACGTTATCGCAATAATTGAACGTTTGAATCATATGACCATTTTGATGGACATTGGAAATAGATGACCTGACCATTCGGACGTTGGATTTTATATTTATTAATTATTAATTTTATAATAACAACAATATCATTCATAAAAATCTTAGACGCAGGGTTTAGAGAGGTCTAATAATACACAATTTTATTCCTAATTAGTAAAAAGACTATTTTCAAATGACTTATATGAATGAATGAAAAGAAAAAGAAAAAGAAAAATAGAAAAAGAAAACAAATAGTTAGATAAATGAAAGGAAAATTAGAAAAAACCAAAAAAGAAATTAAAATTAAAATAAATAAAATTAACATCATAATAATAATAATAATAGGAAAAAATAAAATACAATAAAAATATCTAATATATTTAAATAATAGTAAAAATAAAAATAAATAATAATAATAAGAGTTAATTACAAAAAAATCTCAAATTTCACTTAATTTTGCAATTATAACCCGAACTTTAAAAAGTAACAATAAAATGATTAAATTTTCAATTTTTTCAATTCTATCCTGAATTTTAAAAAATGACATTAAATACTCAAAGTTTTATTTTTTTTTCAATTCTAGCTCGACGTTAGTATTTACGTTAAGTTATTAATGAAACGACTTCATTGTTAAAAATGGAATCCCTAAATCAGTTTACCCAACCTCAGCTCTTCGTTATTTGTTTGTTCACCCTGACGCCCTCAACTTTTTGTTTTTTAATTGTTCTTTTGACGCCCTAAACTACTCTTGTATTGCAGCGTGCTGCACCAGTTCATTCTCCTAATGCCCTCAATGTGATGGCGTCGAGGCTGTATAATTTGAAAATCAAAGGGTGAGGGCGTTGAGAGAACAAATTGAAAACAAAGGGAAAAACTAAAATCAAAACGTGAGGTTGTCTAGATTGCGTAATCTAATTTAGGTCATTTTTAAACAATGACGTCGTTTTAATTATGTGATTAAAAGACATTTCTGGAATACTTGATAAGTTACGTCAGCAAACTTAACGAAGATACTAACATCAGGTTAGAATTGAAAAAAATCGCAAGTCTTAGCATTTTATTACCACTTTTTGAAGATCGAGCTAAAATTTAAAAAAATTGAAAGTTTAAGCATTTTATTGGTATTTTTTGAAGTTCGGGCTATAATTGTAAAATTGAGCAAAGTTTAAGATTTTTTTGTAATTAATCCTAATAATAATAATAATAATAGAAATACTAATAATTATAATAATCATACTATACTAATAATCATAATAATCATACTAACATTAATAATCATAAACATAATAATAATAACAATACTAATGCTAATAATAAAGATATTAATAATAATAATGATAACAACAACAACAACAACAACAACAACAATAATAATAATAATAATACGTAATTATCACGGAGGCTAACTATAATTAGGAATGTCAATGAGTCGGTCCGACCTAGACTACCCTTATTCATAAAATTAAAATAATTCTATGATTGTACAAATAAAATGGAGATTTTCAATTTTGCTATAAGGGAATTAAAAATTTAATCTGTTTTTCACTTTAATTCAAAGTGTGTTTGTTACTTGAATTAATTTCTATTTGAAAATTACAAGAAAAACAAGTGAATTTTAACCAAAAATTTGCTAAATTTCGACAAAATTTATTAGAAACATTCGTTGGAAATCGCCTGAGCGTCTCCAATATGAAGAATCAGCTGGAGACGCTTGCCTAGCGCGTGCTTCCACACTTAATAGACAGTTGCAGCATACAGAGGTGGAGACGTGTCATTCATGCACCATAAGGTTTAGGAAGCTTGCGTCTAGTGTGGCAATCATGCAACGTGAGGTCGGGATATGCACGTGATTTGCACATGCTCCACCAGTTGGATAGTATGTGCAGCATTGCGCTTGTAATAAACTCGCGACGCTTATTAAGCATGACGTCAAATTATTGTCGAGACAAAACAAAACCTCAAATTTTAGAAATTATATACAAACAACAATAATTTCTCGGTAGAAATATAGAGTTTGTGAAGTAGTAAAGAGGTTATTTCCAAGAAATTGTATAATAGTTCCTAAATTTATTTTAGATCATTTTTTGGGTCTTATAATTGAATATAGTTGATCTTAATTCCTTTATATTATTATTATTACGTGAGTAATAATAAAGTTTGAATAAAAAAATTTTAAGAAAGTTTTTAAATTCATAATTGAGTGAATTTTTATGCAATTGTCTTGAAATAAATAAGAAAATAACATTTTATTATCTATACAACAAAAACAACAATTCTGAAACTCTCATTGATAGCTTTACTCCTAAGTCCTAACTGGTTAAGATACTGTCTTTTATAGACCCACATAAAGGAAAAAATATCTAAATATGCATATACATATTAAAATAATAACATATCAAATATAAACATAAAAGATAATAATAAAAATAAATATATACATAACAAAAAATATATAAAGATAAATAATACAATAAAAATAAAACAAGGTAAAGAATAAAATAATAATAAAAAAGATAAAATAAGTAAATAATATGTACACAAGAAAGAAGAAAAGTAAATAAATAAATTAAACACGTCATTACAAGAAAATATTTAGGTTAAGTAAAGAAATATTTAAGTTAAATAACTAGGAGGGAAATACTACATATTTAAATATTTAGGTTAAATATAAGACATAAGACTCAAAAAAAGTATTTAAAAGACCTAAGAGAACGACAAGAATCTCTATATGTGAGATCCTTTATTCGTATCTCAGTACGTCAAAGTAATCTATTGAGGGTCATGTCTTCGGTAAGTTTCAACAGAGTTATATCATTCTTAATCACCTCCTCCCAATTTTTCTTAGGCCTTCCTTTTTTTCTTCTTATAGTCTCTAAGTACAATCTTCTTGCATTTCCTTACTAGAGCATTAGGCGTCTCCTCTTAATATGTTCGAACTATATAAACCTTGTCTCTCTTGGTTTTTCATTAATATTAGTCATCTTTAATTTGTCTCTTATTACATTCATAACCTTATTTCTTAGAGTAAGGTTGCACATCCAATAGAGCATTCTCATATCGCTGCTATTAGCTTATGACTGTGCACTTATTGATAGGCTAACACTTCATCCCATAAAGCTTGGCCGACATAATCACTATACGATAGAATTTATCTTTAAGTTTGAGTGATATCTTCTTGTCACATAAAACTGCCGATACACTTCTCCATTTAAGCCACCCTAATCTAATATGGTGAACTATATCTTCGTGGATATCTTAATTGCTTTGGATGATAGATCCTAGATACTTAAAATACTTGTTTTGTGGTATAACTTCTTAACCAAACTTTACCTTCACATCGGTAGACACCATATGCCCCGAAAAGTTATACTCTAAGTACTCAGTTATAGTCCTGTTCAATTTAAAGTCATTCGATTCTAACGTATCTCTCTAAAGTTCTAGCATTGACACCCTCTTTTATCTCATCCGCTAAAACAATGCCATCAATAAAACAAAATACACCAAGGCACATCCCTTGGATATTCATGGTGAGCTAATCCATCACTACTGTAAACAAAAAGGGGCTCAATGAGGAGCCTTAGTGTAGCCCAATATCAATAAAAAAATGCTTTGTGTCTCCTCATATTGTCCTTACTTTAGTCATTACACCTTCATACATATCCCTAATAACCAGCATATAGGTTATAGGAACTCCCTTAACTTCTACACACCTCCACATGATTTCCCTAGGTACCTTGTCATATGTCTTCTCTAAATCAATAAAAATCATGTGTAGGTTACACTGTCTTTCCCTGTATTATTCCATTAATCTTTTAAAAAGATGTAAAGCTTTTATTATGAACCTTTCTTATATGAAGCCAAACTGGTTCTCCGATATAGGAGCATCTTTTCTTACTGTCTTCTCAATCATCTTCTCTGACAACTTCATGGTATGACTAAGTAGTTTGATGCCTCTATAGTTATTACAACTTTGGATGTCCCATTTTGTTCTTATATAGAGGAATTAGCATACTAAGTCTCCACTTATCCGAAATTTTGGCAGACTTAAGGATCACATTAAAAAGCTTTACTAGCCAAGTAAGACCCTCTTCATGAGGCTCTTCCACACCTTTATGGGTATCTCATCAGGCCCTATTGTCCTTCCACTCTTCATCTCCCTCAAAACTTTTTTAATTTCTTCCTTTAATTTGTCAGCAACGAGTAAAATTATGATACCTCTTGGTCATGCTAAGATCACATAAAGAGATGTTTTCCTCTACACCTTCATTAAAAAGGTTATGGAAGTACCTTTGTCATCATCCCTTGATGTTATTTTTAGCCACGAGCACCCACTCTACTTCATCTTTTATACAATAAACTTGATCTAAGTCTTTTGCTTTCTATTCCCTAACTTTCGCCAACTTAAAAATATCCTTTTTTTCATCTTTAGTTTTCAGTCGCTCGTATAATTTATCGTAAGCTCTGCTTTTAGCTTATGAGATTATCTTCTTCGCCTTTTTCTTTGTCAGTTTGCAACTTTCTCTATTAAATACTCTCTCTACTTCTGTGGTGTTATCCAATAGAGCTTTATAGGTACTCTTATTGATTTTAGCCTTTTTTTGTACATCTTCACTCCCCCACCAAGACTTCATTTTACTACTCTTAGGCTTTTTACAAACACCCAAGATCTTTTTAGTTGTATTCCTTAAAAAAGTTGTTACTTTTTTCCATGTATGTTTAGCATCTCCTTCCAATTTCTATTCTTCTCCATATATTTTACTCTCCATAAATTGTTCCACTGTATCCCCTTTCAGATTCTACCATTTGACTTTGGTAAATCTTCTAGGACTTCTTTTTTTTCCTCCAACCCTTAATTATAAGATCCAAAGCCAACAATTTGGTACAAAGTTTCTTCCAATGCTGAGATTGGAACTATGATGAAATAATTGTATTTTATGAGATATTCTAAGGTTAGGAGAGTGAGAGGATATATCATCAATATAGTTCATTTATAGAGTAAACTCAACAACTTAAATATAGTCATCATGAATACTTGTATTGTTCACTAAGTTTTGAATACATTTCCATCAAAGTTTGATATTCTTGTTACTAGTTGCAATTCATATGATGAAAACTGAGACATTAATTACCTTATTACATGCTATGTAGCAAAGGAAGGAAAACTAAAGAACATAATACAAAAACAATACAACCATCATTAATAACCACAAAACCAAAACCTATAACCAATCCCAGAAAACCAAAAATTAAAGCTCTTAAAGATCCTCCATTTTAATAACCAAGACAAATAAGTGGTGTGAGGAATCTTGGGGATATCATATAGAATATGAAGCTTCTTTTCAAAAAAGAAAGGTTGTAAAAGTAGGACTGTATAAATTATATGGCCTGAAAAAAATGGGAACAATCAAGTAAATTTTTTATTTTTGTCATTTATGAATTTAATGTTGTTATAGTCACATCAAGTAATTAGTGGCTAGATAATGGAGCTTCTAATCATATTGCTTTCATAGTGCAAGAGTTCATATCAATGAGACAACCAACTAAGGGAGTCAAAAGTAATGGCTTTAGATAAAGAAGATTATAGTTTTGTAATAGAAAAATTTTAGTGTACAATTGTTTTTCGATGCAAAACTTATTAGTACAATCTTTTTACAATATGGTCATATAAAATATGTTTAACTCTTGATGAAATATATGCTTCTTTGTATATTGTTTAAAAGATTGTTGGTAAAAGATCTTTGACAAAGAAAAAAATCCTATATGTTATGGCATAAAATATTAGTTAATATCTTTAGAGAAATAGTTGAAAGATTGATAAAGATAATATTCTTTCAAATTTTGATTTAAGTGATCTAAAGATGATTATTAAAAGGCAAGTTGAACAAAGTAAAAAAAATAGAAGTGCAACCTGCACTTCTTTTTTTTTTTGTAAATTATTAATACTAATATATGTGATCCTTATTCACATACCATCTATAATTCCATATACTTTCTAACTTTTATTAATGCTTTTTCTTGATATAGATATGGGTTATTTAATAGGTTTAGGATCTTTAAAAATGAAGATGAAAATCAATTGAGAAAATAATAAAAATTATCGAACTTGACCACAAAGATGAATATTATGGCAAATGTGGGATTTAAAAAAAATGTATATTTATTAAATACTTAGAAACTTGTGAAGTAGTAACAAAATTTGCTATGTTAAAGAGAATTGTATCTTAAAAGATATGATAATAAACATGTAAAATAGGACTAACCTTCCAAATTACCTTTAAGGCTATTAAGACTATTTGTATATCTTAAACAAAGACCTAATCAAATAAGTGCCTAAGTACATTTTGAGCTATAAAAATAGTAAAAACCTAGTCTCATTCATCTCCAAATTTTGAGTTATCCAGGGGAGGTATATTCGTATAATTTTTATGAAAATAAATTGTATTCTTGTTTTGTGAAAGAGATATATTAGGGTGAGGAAGCCTGCTATCTTATTTGATGATATAGTTTTTTTTTTTGTAAGAATGAGTATAATATTGGACATATTGTTGATCTAATTATTTTTTAGATATTGTTTACATTCCTCATACAATTTTATGGTAGGATATAATGAAAGATAAAATGCAGTTAATGAAGCATAATCAAGTATAGAAATTTGTTATTTTACATCACAACTATGAACTTGTTGGATGTAAATGGGTTTATAAGATCAAAAAGGACTTCTAAGGTAAGGTTAAGCAATTAAAGACAAGTTGATTGTCAAATGTTTTACTTAAAAAGAAGGAATAGGCTTTAATATCACTTTATCTCCTATATCTTTCAAAAAGGCATTTTGAGTGAAAATGACAATAGTAACTCTTTATGATATGGAGCTACATAAGATGAAGTTAAAGTTGTTATCCTAAATGGAGACCTCTATGGGAATATCAATATGGTACAGTCTAAAGTGTTTCAAGAAGATGATGAAAGCTATTTTATTTATAAATTGAGAAAACCATTATGTGAATTAAAACAAGCTTCTTATTAATGGTACCTAAAATTTGATGAGGTAATCAACTCATTTGACTTTCTGAAAAATAAAATTGACAGATGTTTGTACTATAAGTTCAAGGGGTACAAGGTCATCTTTTCTACTTTTATTTGTAAGTGATGTCTTACTTATATCAAATGACTTGTTTATGTTGTATGGGGTTAAGCACTTGTTGTCCAAGCATTTAGACTCGAAAGATCTTGGTGAAACACCTTTTATCCTTAATACTCATATTTAATATGTCAAATATTGAAATTTGTTGATTCGCTTTTAGAGAGCATACATTAAGCCGGTGTTATAAAGGTTTAGTAATGAAATATTGCAAAAAGAAATTATCTTGGACGTCATGTTCAAATAATGATGTTAAAAGAGGGGCCATTAAGAATGTTCCATATTCTAGTTCAATCGGTAGTCTGATGTATGCTCAGATTTGTACTAGATTGAACATTGTATTTGTTGTTGGATTATTGAGTAGATATTTATCTAACCAAATTATAGACCTTTGAAATGTAGTTAAACGAGTTTTGAGATGTTTTAAAAGAAAAATGAATTATGTGTTAACATATAGGAAAATTGAAAAAGTAGATCTAATTAGGTACACAGATTGAGAAATTAGACATGAATGGGTATACATATTATGCTTTTACTATGTGTCTAGATGATAGAAATCCCTATTAAGTTACATTTTTATGTTAGCAGTTGGAGTTGTTTCATGAAAAATGTTACAGAAAAGTGTTAAATAAATACTTGTGACCTTTTCTACTATGCATATTGAGATGTATATTATAGTGTTGCGTTGCAAGTAATTTTATTAATTAATTTAATTTTTGAATTTTATATGATTGATTGAGTTGATAGATCTATCTGATTACATTGTGATACTCTTTCTACAATATTGTTTGATTATAATAGTAAAAATATCATATAGTATAACCATTTAAACGTTAAATATTTGACTATAAGGGAACTTGTACGAAAAGATGACATAACAGTAGACCATGTTTAACTAAGTATATATTGATTGAACCTTTAACTAAAGGATTTCACCTTACTATTTTTGATACACATGTTTGCAGTATGGGTATTTTGGAGTCTTTTGATATTTTTAGTTAGATATTATAGTATATTTGCTCGAGGTACAATTTTCTTCTCATGTATACACTGCCTTGTTTATATATTAATGATCACTATTCTGTTTTGAGTCATACATATTATTTCATATTGTTATAATCTAAGTGAAATTTTTAAGATTTGTATTAATCTGAAGCATATGACTGGTCACTGAAATATTTACAATTTAACCTTGACCTTATATCTTATAACATATTTAACTATCTCGAGATACATAAGAGTTTTAAAAGACATAAAGAGATAAAAATTTAATGTCACAATTTTTTTTAATGCAGTTTAGTATACAATATGAGAAAACATATTTCTCTGTTGCAATTTAACATAAATTTCAAAGAATCTATATTGATAAATAAAATGTTTTACATTGTTGTTTATTAGGCATACTATTGTTGTTTGTCAACCTTTATTTTTCATTCATTTTAGTAAGATTATTAGATATGTGTGACTGTATTGAATCTATGTCATATATGATATATGTTTTTGATCCGATATTGAAAACCATTCAAAAGCGAATGATAGATTTTAATTATCTTTGGAGCAAATGTTTTACAAAGGTCAACCAGTACATTATCATTTTTGTTATCTTAACCTTTTTTATTTTTCTTTATTATAGTTATAATAATTAATGTTTACCCAAATGAGAGAATGTTGAAATTTTTTCTTATTGGACATTTATTAATTATCATTTGCAAAATTAAGGTCAAGGAAATTAAATTACATTGGATATAAAGATAATAAAATCCAATAAATAATATAATTAAATGAGACGAAGTTCAGTGAAAAAAAAAACACCTCATTAATGTGGATTAGAAGCTTATTGAACTTGTAAGAAGGCCTAATAAAGTTTCTACTAGGTATCTTGAACTTGGTTAAGTAAGTTTCACAACTATCCATTTTTCTTTTAACATGTTAAAAAATTTATACTTTAAAAAGATACAAGATCTTGTTAACTTTGTTTGTAACAATGATAGTCGAAAGTTTCAATAACTCGTTCAAAGATCGACGAGCTTTTCTCAAAGTCTCTAATTATTTAATCAAACAAAAAATGAATAACAAAATATTTATATTTTTTATTATTTTCATTTATATAAATTCATAATTGATCTTATTAAAATTGGATTCATTTTAATGAAAATAATTAATAATTTTTTAGTTTAGTGTGAATCCATTTCAGAAGTGAAAATGAAAGGTTTAAAGCCTAAGTGATAAATTCGAAATTTAAATTTATTATTTAAGATGTAGTTTCGTTACAGTAATTTATTACAATATTTGGGCCCAATGGTGTATTTGAGCTGGAACTTGCACATCTATCATTTTGTAGCTGTGTGTAATAAGCGTGAGGTTGTCATAACTTCCAGTTATGAAAACTTGAATAAAAACAAAAACAGGATAAATATTAGTTTTTAAAATTCAAACTAATTCAGTTGATTTTACAATAAAAACTTTAAATTAGTTAATTTTTTTGTTTATTTTTCAACTTTTCAGTTTGATTTAGTTTAATAATCTTTGTTTTTAAAAATCGATCAGTTTATTAATTAATCTATTATTTTTATAAACTAATCAATTTTTATAAATCAAAATAAAACTACTATTTTTTTATTTATTAGTCTCTTTTTTCAATTAAATTTAAAATTTTTCGAGTCTTCTTCAATTATTTTTCAAATTCTTTAATTTTATTAAATCTTTAATCAATTTTATGACGATCTAATATCTGTTGATTTTGAAAATATCGATACAAATTTTGTCGGAAGTACAAGATACAAACCTTTATTTAAATTTTTTTCTCATTCTATCTTTTTAAATTACTAAAAAATATATTGTAATATAAAAATATTTATTAAATTTATTTCAACTTATTTTAAACAAAAATCATTACGTCGAAGCAATCATACAAATTTTTTAAATGTAGAATAATTAATTAAATGATATTTATTAAAATGAATCGATATACATTTAATAGAATCTTCCTTTTAAAATTTTTTAATCCCATAAGACATCTTAAGTAAGATAAAATAATAATATATTTCAAGTTAGTGAAATTAATGAGGAATGTTGCGACTTTTATTAAAATAAATAATTCAGTAAGTAAAAATTTATTAACAAATTAATATTTACTTTTATAAAATTTGAATATTTTAAGATATTTTAAGTTTAAAGTATATTTTTTATTTTTTATTTTAGAAACTTAAATTCAAAGTAATTATAAAAATTCAAATACATCAAATAATTAAATTAATTTTTATTAATAATTAATATGCTAAAGGCTGAACGTAATTCTTCAGAAAAATGATCGACAACCACCAGATCCAGGCTTAAGACATGTAAGTATTTCCATAACTACTAGTAATTGGTGATTTCCTTTTGATAAAAGCACTCTGTTCTTTGCTTCAACATGGATGCACATGGTAGTTGTAGCCCCGTATTACAGGAAAGACAAAAACTCTGGACCACTCCAACTGTAGGAGCCTGTAACTTTTCTTCGCCATTGGACAATGTTCAGATTCCTTCATCCTCTTTCAATTGACATGAACAAGTTCATCAGCACTGTGTCCACAAAATGATTGAAGATTGGCGGATATCTGGTTGACAATTCCCTGGATTTTCAACAGGAGTTTGAGAAGCCTGAATAAGCAGCCATGTTTGAAAAGCATCGAATAAAATGGCTTTACACGAATACTGTGGCCTGTTTTCTTTGGACCACTAAGAAAAGATACAAGTACCATTATTGGTGTATTTTCAACATCTGTTGCTTTCTTAGAATGTCCAGATCCATGACTTTCGGTGGAATTAGTTCCCCAGGACGAACACACTCTGATGTCTTAACTGTGCCAGTCACAGCAATGGAATCCTACTTACTGAAGCCAGCTCAGAGTAATTCCGTAAGATCATATTCATTACATAAGTCTAACGCTTAATCTCAGAATAAATGTCTGCAATATGGCTCAGCTTCTGAAACGAAGGGTCACAGACCATTGAAAGATCTCTCGGAACAACCAACATCTCTGTGATTCTATGTGCATCCACCAAAAGGCTAGTTCCAAGCTTGAAGCGAGACTATTTTCTTACAATTACTTGCAACACGACCAAGTTATTATACATCGAGCTTTAACATGTGTAAAACCCTGTAGCTAACACCCCCAACTCCTATAGCTGTGTACAAAACTTACACCCCAACTCCCCTGGAATCATCAAAACAAAAATTTGTAATGAAGCAAAGCCTTATTGTGTGTACAGAAGGTATCTAAAACTGAACTCGTAAGGAATGATTCGGACAAACGGTGAATTAGACTCGCTTTTGGCTTTTTCCAGACACTTAATTGCTTCTTTCCCGAGTTCAGTTGGTAACTGAAGGCAGATCCAATCAAGCAATGACTCCAAATCCTTGGCAAAGTCGAGTAGATACCAATCTAACAATTTTGGTATTCCAAATTTTGTGTTCGAAATTCCAATTGCAGCCTGTAAGTAGTCCCTCTTTGCAACTTCAAGTTCGCTTTCCACCTGAGAGGCAGTGTACACTCTTACCTTCATTACAGAAGGTCCACAAGTCAGTAATAGCATAATGTGATCGTTACCAAATATCCCAGAAGCTAGCGATCACTGGCATGCAGAGATCCATTATCTTAGAAGTTTTAAGGGATAGAGACCACTCGTCAATCTTGTAGTGATTGGAAAACTATGAGAAAAACTTGCATTGGAGAGCAGATTATAGCTTTTTTTTTTCTTTTGGATTTATGCATGCAATAAAGTGATGGTGCAACGTGAATACAGACAGTACTGCATTTCATATTGGACCACTCATGAGTTTGATGCTGAGGTAAATTCGAGAACGGAACGGAACCAAACCATTTTGTTATTTTATTCACTTACAGCAGGAGAGGACCAGCTTCCACAGGACAGGGCAAATGTCACTAAAGGTTCAGATAACTCCAATCCAAATTTGCTCCTCGCTGTCATGTCTTCATTTTTAGCACCTTTAGAAAAAGTCTGATGGAATTCCAATGGTAAATATCTAACTGAGAAAGATAAGACAAATTGCAAAGAAGCTCAAATGTTCACCACACCACTTACATATTTTGAGTGATAAGGCAGTCTGAGAATGAAATGCTCAATAGTTATTGCATTTAACAAGTGTCCACCGACATTTATTGTTGCCTGAGAAATGAAACTCTGAAAATAAATGACAATACTTTGGAAATAGAAGAGAAATTCCCAAATGATACAGACCTTCCTCATGAGTACAACAATCATCTCTGGACTCTCTGGCACGCCATGCTCTAGAAATGCCTGGAACAGTTAATAGTACAATAAGTGGTTCTTTCTCTTGATGCCCAAGACAAAATCCAAGTATACAGCATTTATATTTTCAACAAAAATGGATAGATTAGAAGCCGCATGACTTGCAAAAGTTAGCTTCACATACATTCATCATGCAGGAATTGTAAATGTTTATCCAGAATGCAAGCTTCTCTTGCTGAGTGAGATTTTCTAGGTTGACAATGGCAAGTTTCCCAAGCAAAAGTCTGCAAATTCAATAAGAAATCACTTTATACTCATTATACCGTGAAGGGGACGAAGAAAAATAGTTCAAGACTTCAAGTTACATTGCAGGACTTACTTTAGTCTGTGAAGTAGAAACAAAGAATTCGACGTTCTGCTAGTATTGATTGTGTGAGCTTCTACTACAAATAGGTTCTTATATGGACCAACATCTCTCTTCCCATATTCTGAGCATACTCCATAAGGATCTCGAAACTCAGGTTCTTCACCATTGTCTCCAGACACTAAAGTTGATAGGAAAGGTAAACTATCCGCAGTATACCTATTCTTCATTGAGCTCATCCTTAAAAGGATGCTGGCCAAGCATCTTACAATGTCCTCAGATATCTTATTTGGGTTGTCACCTCCTGACGGCTTTTCTTCTGATTGACTAAGGCTACTTGCATCTGCATTTTCTTGATCTAGCTGGACAAGTACGTAAGTCTCATTAATTTGGTGTAAATTAATTGACTAGAGCATAACAAATAATTGATGAATTATAAACCTGTAATTTTCGACGGACTAAAAGCTTCTCTGATGATCTATTTTCAAGGGAAGGCCTTTTCTGTGGCGTTCTGATCATCTGGGCTTTATGGATTATTGATCCTTTCTTGGTCTTCACAGAATTGTTACACAATTGGTTCTCCTTCCCTTGTCCATCATCTACGAATAAAATGAAGATAGGCAGGCAAAAGCATCAGAGGGCAAAATGTGATTGATTGTATAATGCAGTGATCGTGTCAAAATGCAGCTTACCAGAAGGTGATGACAGATGCTTTGTGGGTGTGGCAGAGTCTCCTGATTTTCGTGTTAAGGACTTATTTTCTGGTTTGGCCTGTTTGTTTGGATGAAAGTTATATAAATCTCCAAAACTCTCATTGTTCCTCTTGGAGCTTGAAATGTAGACGGCCTCTTGGTACAGATCCTGCCTGAAATGCACAACCTGTTCTTCGAGTCGGACAACCTCTTCTTCCAGAACAGCCACTTCTGCTAGAAGTTCTAGTGTCTGCAGAAGTTAAAACATGAGTTATTATCCTGTTCTAATCTCAGAATATTATCTGGAATTAGAATGTCTTATATTTCCCCTGGCATCTTCTCAGCTAGAAATGTTGTTCCATAATCATCGTCTAAATTTCTTCATTCCTTAATTACTGACGGAAAAAGAAAGACAAAGAAGAAACGCTATAGTAGATAAGGTTTTCTAGTTACTGACAGCAGAAGGGAGATATGAAGGAAGGCGAGGCAGAGATCCCAAAGGTCTTGTGAAAGCTCTCTCCAGAGCTCTGTGAACATTCTCTTCATGTCTAAGCTTCCTTTTCAGTTTGTCAACCTGAAACATCACAATGTAAGATCTAACAATTAGTAAAAGAAATGGTAGGGGAAGTGGACAGACCGACAAAGGTACCAACGACCATACATCTTGCTCCAATGCCATTTTCTTCTGTCTGATTGAGGTTCGTTGATTTTTGGCTGATTTCGTAACTTCATTTGATCTGCTCCGCTGCATTTCCACTTTCTCCTTCAAAGACCAATGAAATTTTTATTGAAACAACAGAACCATCAACGTTCTGAGTTGAATTATAAAAAAAATACCATGCAGAGAAGAGACTGGCGTACATGAAAGCTCCTTTATTATCATTTTAAAGAAAAGAAAAAGATGAAGAAAGTGGTGATTTCAGAGATATTTCGCTGAAAGCAAGAATTTACAGGCTCTACTAGAAATCTCTCTTGAAATATGGCAGGAAGGCGACAACTTTCAATTTTCATAGAAAATCCATTCTCGATTGTCATTAAAAAAAGTTCAATTCAGCAGAATTTTCCGGGAACTTTCAGTTTCTGGATCCAGTTCACTGAAACTGAAGTCACCGTTTCTGGACAAAACTACAAACTCAAAACCTGGAAAACATAAACGTCATAGTATGGAGACACTGCCACTTAACAAACCGTTCCCCAAAACAAGCATTGAGTGAGCAATCGACCCTGGTATAGAAGTAGAGATTGATTAAAGTTGCTTACTTTTTCACGCTTCAATGGAGCTCTAATGGGCTGAAGCCTAGTCTTCACACTGGAATTCATCTTCTACAATCACCAATCTCTGCCAGGCAGCAAATCTAACATAGGGAGAACCCAACTTTTAGAAACAACATTGACAAAGAGACAACCAAAAAGAACAGAGCCTGAAAGCAGTGATTATATTGAACGTCGTTATCATTTATAAAACAGAGTAACAGATTAATATATACCTTTACAGAAAGTTCATTCCTTTGGAAATGCACACGAGTCACTTAACCCTTTAATTCCTCGATTAATGTGAAGCAAATTCACCAACACCCCAAAAAATGAAACAGTCCTTTGGTCATTTATATATCTGCATCTGAATATATAAGCAGGACGAGACAGAGACGGAGAGAGACAGACAGACAGATTTTACTACTGTATCCTATAATGCTAAGCTGGAACCAAACTTGCATAGAAAAAGAGAAATGGTTGGATTTGGATAACTGGGTAATGAGACGGTGAAAGGTGAAATGGGAAGGTAAGGTTTTGGTATCTAAATGCTACACTTCATGCTCTGCTCTGATCTGCTCGGTGACGTTCCTGCGTCATCATGAGATAACGTGCGCCCACCACTTTCTTAACATACTTTACTTTGAGTTTTGGACATGACCCCTGTGTCTTTTTAACTCGTCATTCCGACTCGTCTTCCCACAATGCCCCTAGATCATCACTGTCTCTCGCCTTTCCAATGTCCAAAATCTCTCTTAGTAACCAGTTTTGACTCTGGAAAATGAACAGAGCAATGGGTTGATACCAGAACTAGATTGGCTGGATTTGGATGTGGACTTGTGGTTATGAAGGTAATGTGGGGGTTGTGGGTACATTTTAGTTAAAGAGCTATTGTTAATTCTTAGTGCTGGTTTTGTAGAGCCAAAAGCTGCACCAATCACATGTTTGCCAACTAATTGTTTCCCAATAAACATTTCCAGGTTTTGTTGATGTCATTTAATATGATCTTCTACTTTTGTATTATCATAAACATTTTTTAGCTAGTTATTGATAAAGCTGCATATTACTGAACTTTTCTAAACTTTGCATATCAGCAGAATTTTTATTAGGTTTTTATTGTTATTGTTGTTGTTTTCAATTTGGTATCACTTCTAAATTATTGATTCATATCAACTCTGAATGAATTCCTTATAATAGAAAAATATATAAATTAACTATAATAAATTTAGTAAAACCCATTACTGCATTTAGTGAGTTATAATGTTTTAACACTGTAGGAGGTAGATGGATACAGGATTATGAGTACACAAAATTATAATATAACATAAGATATTCCAAAGAATGTATAATGGTCCGTTCCTTTCATGTGTATAATGGTCCGTTCCTTTCATGGGATAGACATTTGCTCTCACGTTTCATTTAAATAGAAACTCCATTACTGTGTACGAATGATATGGCCTATTCCCCAAAGTCTTTAGTAATCATTTCTTGGTTTTCACCCAATTCTTGGTTTCAGCAATTTTTTTGGAGCTTTTATTTCTTTTGGGAGGCTGTAGATTATGTTAGGAAATGCAATTATTCGCAACATCGATTCAACTTTCTCTCTTTTTTGACAAGTTGAAGGTGTTTTACTTGGTTAATGATTATCAATCTTATTAGAAGCAATCAAGAACATATCTAAATAAATTCACTAGAGGGTTTATTTAATTATTTGCTAATGAAAGTTTGGGTTTAAGTCTTAAATCAAGAATATGTAAAAGATGAGGATTTCACTTATTAAAAATAGTATTTTATTATTCAATTTTACTTGAAAATATCATAATATTCAAAATATAAAAAGGATATTTAATTAAGTTCAGTAAGATTATTTTAACAATGACCTTTTAAATGATTAATTATTGCACTTGTAAAAAAGTCTATATAATTATTTCAATTTAATTTTAAAGCTAATTTGATAAAGACTTGTAAAAAGTTCTTTTTTATATATTTTGTAATATCATATAATATTTTTTAAGTCATATAAAATAATAAAAAGATTTTTTAGAATGAATAATTTACCCTTTTTTCATAAATAACTTCTCTATTAATTTTAACTAAAATTCTATATTATTTGACCTCTTCAGATTTCGCGTTTTATCTAATTTTTGCACTTTTTACTTCCTTTCATAGATATTTAAACTTGAAATCCATGAATTTTGTAAACCCCACGTCGCGTGCATTCTCTGGCTTTCCCTCCTATTTTATTATTAACATTTTCCCATCGGATCATCCACCGCTCTCTCTCAGTCACTCACTCAAGAACTATTTTCCTTTCTTAAAGGAAACTGATAAACATATAAACAATCATTTAAAATGACGACAGGAAGTAGCTTCACACATTTCTTAATTCATTCTGTTGATGGCAACCCTCTGTTCTCTGTTCCAATGATGCGAAAACAAAATGATACGCACACATGGAGTGTGTGCTCAAGCTGTAAAGCTATAATGAGGGAAGGTTGAGATATCATAGTTAAGATTGAAAGGGTTGGAGAACCACGTGACGTATGACTCTTTGGTTCATTATTTGGAATGAAAGAAACAACCATTTTTATAGATTCTTCAACTTTGGTTTGGCTGTTAGATTGATTTGGCCCACTTTTACTTCTAGCCAAATTAGATATTAGAAACTTAACCTAATGCTTAAGGAAGTATAAGTACCTTCCAACTAAATCCACATGTGTTTACTCTTACTTGTACTAAAAGAAAGATGCGTGATTCTTAAGTTTTAGAGATTCTACTCTACCGCCCAGTATAAATTTCGCTAAGACGCGAAGTTTAAGAAGTTCTTATAATATGCAGTTTTACTCTAAACTAGTAAAGAGGCTGTTTTTGTAAATATATATTTTATATTAGTAAAAAAAATATTTTTACATTATTTATATAAAATTTGAAAAAAATTACTAAATTAAAATTTTTGATATTAAATTTTAAAAAACCTCAAAATATTAAATATTTTTAAATTTATTATACAGGGAGGAGGGTAGTTTAGTCTTCAGGTGATTGGTACCTGAAAAGTGTAACGAGGACAACCCAGTTGAGCAAAGATTGTTTAGAGAATGAAGCCAAACTTTGGGACATGTTACAATGAAAAGACGATTTTAATAATATATTTAAGGTGAGCAATCAGAGAGCCGACAGCCTCAAAAGCTTATGTGAAAAAAACCAACGTAAGGTCTTCTTGCACGGCAAGATGGTGAAAGCCGCAAGCCAATTATTTGGTGCAAATTGTTTACTCATTAATCATGATATACACATTCTAGAAAACTAAATATGCGACATTATAGCATTCTTAGTGCCTTAATTTACTTAATTACTAAAGAAAACTATAGTTAAAGATCATTGGAATGGTTAATATTGCAGGTTATTTGGATTAAGACTTGTTGATCAAAGTACATATCTACATGAAAAGATTTTGTCGGTTATAATAAAAATAAATAAATAAATAATAATCGTGTTTGAGTTTGAATATAAATCTAATTTTCAAACTCAACTATCACCCATTATAAAATTTTAAAAGTTGAGTCATACATTTATATCTTATAAAAATTTTAATAATTATATAAAATATAATTGTGATATATTAATATTGATTTATGTTTTAGTGTAAATGAAATTATTGATAAAAATACTTAATTATTTGTCAAATAAAAAATATAAACTTGTTTTAAAATAAAAATATAATTCTAGAAAATTTTCAAAGTAAAAATTAAATTAAGTAAATAAATATTAAAGTATAATTATATCAAACTTTTAAATAGTAAAATATTAATTTGAATATTGAATAAATTTTTTCAATATTATCATCATTCGAAGAAATCACTCGAAAAGAATAATCTTTTACTCTAATAAATAATCAAATACAATAAATAATTATGATGACAATTATAAGTTGACCTAAATTTAGTATATTTATAAATATAAAATTTAAATAAATTTTTTTCATAATACAAGCTCGTCTCATAAATTTTTTAAATTAAATTTTGAAGTCAAATTTAATTATAGCTGGATTCTTATAAACCAATGCCTTTAATTTTTGGAGTGAACCCATCAAAACTATGTTAGTGATAGGTTATTTTTTTTAGGTCTAACAATAACATGCAAATTATATGTTTCGCATAAATTACTTAATGAATTAATAATTTAGAATAAAAATTATCAATATATCAATGTAACTTTATTTCAATTAGTGGTATTTTTCAAAAAAATTTTAAGTAACTTATAACCCCTTTGCTTCACCAATTAAATTACCTATAAAGGCAACCATAATTCTAACTGTGTGACCACATTGGGATGCTTCATTCAATTATTAAATAGTACTAAAAATTTGCCAAAAGGAATTCAGAAATCAGAATATTAATGTCTTCAAGGTAATCAATTAAAATTAAACATTTAGTATTTCTTTATGCAAGTCCATTCTAATCAACTTGGGCATGAACTGAGTAGGATCTTATATGTTACGACTTCCAGGTCTCGCATTCCAGCGAGATTCTTATAGGGTATTGTTGTTATTATTGTAGTAGTTATATGTTAAGGCCAAAATGCCTCATTTAAGAAATAAAATGTGAAATTCATTTTAAAGTAAGAAAACCTAGCTTCAAGAGTCTCTATACAATAAGATTATCAAACTTATACATCCTCGATTTCTGTTTCCAAATAAACATGCTTGGATACGTAAATCACTCTATCTTTTAATATCTTTCTTGTTTCCCCTATTAAGATTCTGAAGAAAAGCAGCACCTAAAGCAAAAGTCATTTCTCAATCTTCTATTAGAACTTGCCATTTATTTCCGTCCATCTTTTGTCTGCATCTGCAAGTGTATACGGGACAGGACTTGTCCTCCATTAAAGAAAGCTGGACTCAACACAGAGCTAATAGGACAACAAGTGCCATTTTTTAAAGTTTCAATGGCCTCTTAGACAAGAATATGAATTTTAATTTCCAAGAAGTAAGCAAAAAAAGAAAAAAGAAAAATGGGACGGTGACATTGATCTTATACAAGACTCGTATGTAACAGACAAGTAATTCATTTATTTTGACCCTTCTGTTTTAATATATATCAGAAGATTATTGAGATTCTTCCCCTACCCCATTTAATTAATGCTTCTTTGACTAAGAATAAAAAGAATAAGGTTCAAGGAAATGATTGTTGGAAGTAATAGGACAAATTTTGTTTAAAACCCAATTTCCTGTCACAGCTAGCTGATCACCCTTGGCCTGGCAGATGAAATGTCAATCTTCAATGCAAAATTTAAGTCAAATTAAAATTTATCTTGACCTTGACGTATACATATTTTATGGGTTGATTGCATTGTTTTGTATTATAATCCGAATAATTTGTAATTATTGAAAAGAGTTTCGATCTCTAGATGGTGCTACCCAGCTTCCTAAAAGTGTTAACAAACATTGAGTGAGGCCCTGTTATGGGCAAGAGCAGGAAGAGCACCTTCGCATGACCCATTCTTGAACTGTTCCTATTTTGTTTTATTTTGTTTTTTATGAAAGTCCACTCTTTATATTCATAAAGAATAAAAAGAATTAAATAAGGGTCCTTTTTTAACTTTGCCGGGCTATAAAACCCTACTGAGTCCATTATCCATATTAGCTAATACTCAAATACGACGTCCATACCAGTGAAAGTTCAGTTCTGGATCACTTGATAAGGAGAAAGATGCATGATTACATGAAAATGCACTGTTACTTTGCTAAAACATTTCACTATTTACTTGGTCCAAAAGCTAGTAGTATTGTCCATGCAGCAATTTTGCCCCAAATGTGTGAGCATTAACTAAGACTCAGTTTCTTAGCTTTTTAAATGACAAATGGACAAGAAAACTTATTTTTGGTGTCAGCCCCTTGAAGGATTCATATGGCTTCATTGAACACTTCTCAAGTCAAGAAGGATTTTGCAGGCTGAGGCAAATCAAAAGCACCATTTATAAGCTCGAGGTGGTTGCTTGTCATTTCGACACAAGATCTGCAAATGAACATAGCGATAATACATTGTTGGAGATTAGTTTCCCTCACAAAGCGGACAATTTGCTCTGTGGGTGACAGCCGATTGTGATTGTACCCAAAGCTCCCACCTGTGATTGAGGATTGAACTTGATGAGAAAATTCAGCTTGTTTTGGATTGATCCTCGACCATACACCTTCATTTTCATTATAAAACAAGACACTCAGGTCCTACCTAGTACTTACCCTACATCTCTTTCTTAGGCGTGTGTGTGTATGCTTTTAATTTCATACGCTATGAACAACATAAGACATCAATGCCTATATAGTTCTCTCCAAAAAGGATATCTACTTTCAGCCATTTTCATTAGTTGAGAAGTCATAATACGTATCATCACTCTTATGGTTAAGATTTAATAAAGGGTATTAGCACCATGATGTTCCATCATTTTGCTGTAATTGTAGGTAGGAACTACAGATCAAACAATTTAATAATGGGATTATAGTAACTTAATTAATTACGCAAAAGAAGGTGGTGGCACCAGACTATGATGGTGCTCCGACTATACCCTACAAGTCATTTCTCCATTTCTTTGCAAAAATACA
>JAOQMM010000006.1:2651314-2673333 GCA_027563515.1 Erythroxylum platyclados
ATACAATTAACTTATTCATAATTTTATTAATAATTAAATTTAATTATTTAAATATATAATATAATATAATATAATTCATAATTCATATTAATATTTAATATATTAAATAAATAAATAATATATATTTAATTGATAGTAATTCAGGTTATAAAAAATAGGAACGAAAAACAAAATCTACTTTTTGTAGTTTTTATAAATTTTAAAAACTGAAATAAACCAAAATTAAAAATAGAATACAAAAACTCAAACAAACAAGTTTTTTTCACTAAATTAAAAAAGCAAAAAATATAAATAAAAACAAACAAACCTAAAATTATTTTAGTGAAAAATGAGTTTGAAGTCAAATATAATCGTTAGGAAAGAAGTTTTTATTTTATGGGACAATCTAATTGACTTAGTATTCCAACTTAACATTAGAAACTCAACTTTGTGCTTATATTTAAGGTTATTTCTTTTTTGTTATTTTAAAGGTCAAATATACCATTATCCACCTAATAAATAAGAAAAAACTTAATTATTCCATTAAATTTTAACAAAATTCATTTAACACCTTAAATTTAATTTTTCATTGATAAATCATAAAATTATATTTTATATTTTAACAATTTCTTTAATTATTTCATTTAATAAAGCTCGTATGCATTCAAACCATATGGACTAAACGGTATGTCTAATTGTAATTTATAAATCCAATATCTGTTTAATAAAGAATAATGGATTGTTAAATAAAAAATTATCAAAAATTGATGGATAAATTGAATTTATTTTTGTCAATGAGGGTCAATGATTGACTAGGCCTCTTCCAAGATGTGAATCTTATGTATGCTTCATTACCACATGGGCCGTAAAGTTCAAGAAATATTTTTATAGTAAGTGTTCTTTGGACCTCGTTGAAGCCCACCAGAACCAAACAAGTCAAGGCATGAATTCGGGTCGAATAAAACTACCAGCCCGACCCTATCACATCGAGAATGAGTCAGACAAATGTCCCGACCCAATGGTCATACATCCGAAACCATCACGGCACGTTTCATAAGATTATTGTAATTTGTATTGCACTTTGAAGATAACGAGAATTAGAAGAAACCTCCCAAGTAATAAAAACCTTCCAAGTCAAAGGACTTGTTGTATAAATTTTGACTTTGGAACAATATTCAAACCAAACGTAAGAACCGGAATAAGCTCAATTCACTTTGAAATTTTGAGTTGAATGAATCTTTTTTTTTATTTTAGATTTCTAGCTCAATATAAAACTTTCGGATCTAATCAGATGCTATCAAGTTTTAGATTAGAGTCTCAGACTCGATTGAATTTTGAGTTGAATTCGCACTTGAATATATATTTTCAACCTACATAAATAGCTAATTAGTTATAATAAATATAAAAAATGAAATTTATTATTATTTTTATTATCTTAAATTATTTAAAAACATTTTATAGTGTTAATAAAAGAATTATTAATGATATCTCAAATTATTTTAATAGAAATTGTATAAATAATTGTTGATTAAATATTTTAATTAAAAACTTTTACTATAATACTTAAGTTATGTTTGATTGGACGTAAAGTTTTTAATAAAATATGATGAAATGGAATGATTTACAATGGAATGAAATATGAATAAAAGTAATATTAGAAAATTGTTATTTGGGAGAGATGAAATAGTTTATAATATTTAGTGAAATGTTGTTTTAAAAAAGAGTTTGTAATGTAATATAGTAAAACGTTGTTTATCATTTTATATTTTATCCTAAACTCTCTAAATTACAGGTTTCTCATTTTTACTATTTAAGATAGAATGAGATGTAATACGAAACACTCCTTTTTTATTTCATTACATTTCATTTTAATATAAACTTTCTTTTTAAATGATGAAATAATTTTCTATTCCATTTTATTAATAATCTCTCTTGCAAACATAATGTTACATCGTGGGATTAAAGAAATAGAGAAGTTAAAAACAGTTAAGTGGGAAATTAAGGATAGAACGGAGGAGAATATGTTCCAGACCGGTTTATTCTGTTCTTGCAGAATTTGAAATCACGTTCTGACTTTCTGAGACGCCAAATTGGATTATGATAAAACATTTTTTTAATTAATTATTATTTTCTTCTTACTTCAACGGATGCATGCTTAATGCTTTCCCTTTCGGTCTCTTCTCTTCTTTCCCTAGCCTCTGCCTTCATTTCTCTCAGGTAACATTCCCCATCTCTCTCTCTCTCTGTGATATGTTTGTATTGTGTTCAAAATTTGTGAGTGCTTAGTTTTGGATTTGTTTTATTGTTCGTTGTGTTTTGAGATTGAGTTGTTGTAGTGTAAACCCTAGTGCTCTGTTTGAATGTCGTGAAATTGGTACATTCAACTGGTTAACCACCTGATATGTATGTGTGTATGTATCGGAATTGCTTTAGCTTGTAGTAGTTTGTTCAGATTCGTTGCGCGCATTGAATTTTATTATAATCATGTCTATTTCTTTTCTTACGTCAACGTTTCGCTTTGCTTGATATTTTTATTTTATTGTTGTTTTGGTTGCTTGTTCAGAATCCTGGAACTTGTCATTGCCGCAGTTTGGGGCTTGCGGAGTGCTGTGATTTGTTGCATAAAATTTGAGGAAACTCTTGAGTTACTTTTATTGTGAGTGTTGATTGCGCAATGGGCTCTGATTTGTTAGATGCACTCAAAATGGAGAGAGTGAGGACTATCTTGACATATACGAGTCCTTACCCTCACGAGCATTCGCGCCATGCCATCATTGCGGTGGCTGTTGGTTGCTTATTCTTTATCTCTTCGGATAATATGCATACCCTTGTAGACAAACTGGACAAGAATGTTAAATGGTGGTCTATGTATGCTTGCCTGCTTGGTTTCTTTTATTTCTTTTCTTCGCCATTCTTAGGAAAGAAGTTAAAACCCAGCTACTCAAATTTCAGTCGCTGGTAAGTTTGTATTTAGTGAAATTATCAGCTTTTTACTACATGGAGTGTTTATTTGGACCTTGAGGTATTCATTGCTTCCACAATGTCGGTGCAGGTATATTTTTTGGATATTTGTTGCGGCTTTATATCATCTTCCTAGTTTTCAGTCTATGGGAGTAGATTTGAGGATGAATTTGTCCCTTTTCTTGACAATTTATGTCTCATCAATTTTGTTTCTTCTTGTCTTCCACATCATTTTTTATGGCCTGTGGTACATTGGTATTGTTTCCCGTGTTGCCGGAAGAAGGCCAGAGATCTTGACCATTCTCCAAAATTGTGCTGTAAGTTTTCTAAACCACATTTGGTGCTTCCAGCATGTCAGTTTAAGTGGTTTTGCTCCTACTGTAGATTCTTATTCGTAACTTGAGTCCATTATCTTTGGATTAGGTCCTTAGCGTAGCCTGCTGTGTGTTCTATAGCCACTGTGGTAATCTTGCTATCACGAGACATAAGCTGCCCAAAAGAAGAAACATTGGTTGGTTTCCTTTGAGGAAGAATGGTGAGGGAAATACATGGATTGCAAAGTTTCTTCGCATGAATGAGTTAAAGGACCAGGTCTGCTCATCTTGGTTTGCTCCAGTTGGGTCAGCAAGTGACTATCCGCTTTTGTCCAAATGGGTTATTTATGGGGAGGTAAAGCTATAAGTTCCAAGGATTTGTATGATATTATTCAATGCTCTAAACATATTGAGGTGGTAGGTTTTGTCCAATGCAAATCCCTCTCATGTTTTCTTCAACTGCTTGCAGTTAGGTTGCAAAGGAAGTGAATGTGCTGGGTCATCTGATGAAATTTCTCCAATATACTCATTGTGGGCAACATTTATTGGCCTTTACATTGCCAACTATGTAGTGGAAAGGTCAACTGGGTAAGTGGTGATCGATATCATTTTCATGTGTTATTATTCTATTACTCTTTTCACTAAAGTATTCTCAATGACAACTGATTGGTTAAGGTTCTTCTTCTTGTCCTTTTGGTATTCTAGCCTCACAAGTTCTAAAAATGTTGGACTAGGAGACGGGTGGTATTTTCATTTTGCTTTAAAATCTTCTTCCTTGATAACAGAGGACAGTTGTTTTTTTCTCCTTTTTCTTGAATTTACCATTAGATAACTATTCTGTCTGGGATATAAATAAAACATGATTCTGGCGGTCCATTGTGCATATTTCACTCCATGGGTGATTATTGAATTATACCTAATTTCAGAGTGTCATTTGGTTATGTGTTAAGTTGTGCTTGCTCTTGCTTCTGTCACTCATACTGTATTTAGCTTCCCTTCCAATTCATTCAGTTCTGGGAAAATGTATAGGTGGGCTCTTACTCACCCTTTGTCAGTTCAAGAGTATGAGGAATTGAAGAAGGAGCAGATGAAGCCTGATTTTCTGGACATGGTTCCATGGTATTCAGGGTATATGCTTGTTGCCTTCCTTTCCTTGGTTTTGTCACTAATGTCATTTTTGGGTGCTTTTCTATTAGCCTTCCTGACTTGTCAATGTCTATATGTTGCAGAACTTCTGCTGATCTGTTCAAGACAGTATTTGACCTTTTGGTATCAGTTACAGTATTTGTCGGCCGCTTTGACATGCGCATGATGCAGGTAGTAATACTGCTGTATGATATCAGTTCATGTGTTGTGTTTTGTCCGTTATAATTCTTCAGATATGTTCTGCCCTGTTTCTCTTCATGTGAGTAATTCAATTCAGCCATATGACATAATTTCCAAGTGAAGCGATGTTCTTGGAAAAGTCTGTCATAGCTAGAAGTTTGGTGTTACTAGTGGCCAAGGTTTTGGCTGTCATTAATAGAGGGGAAATGTGTTACTTGACAATAAGCATATTTTTTCTTCAAAGTTTTGAAAATGTCATTAGAAAATAATATTATCATTGCACATGCCATTTTTAACTGGTATCCTTTATAATCTTTATGCTAAGATGACTGGTGAATCTCAAATTAATGGTCCAAGTCATATTGTTCCTTTTGCATTTTTTGTTAAAGACTGATCATACTTGGTGATATGTATCTCTTCACTTGTGTTTCATCAGGCAGCAATGAACAACATGCAAGATGGGGCTGAAGGAGATACATTATATGATCATTTTAGTGAAAAGGAAGATATCTGGTTTGACTTCATGGCTGATACTGGTGATGGGGGAAATTCATCATATACTGTTGCACGGTTACTTGCACAGCCTTCCATTTGTCTCACAAGTGGTGATTCTGTGCTTTCTCTGCCACGTGGAAACTTTCTTCTCATAGGAGGGGATCTTGCGTAAGTTTATGGTGTTTCTTGCATATAATGATATGATTGTTTGTTGCAGATTTTATTGGTTTATTTGCAAGTTAAACTTTACATATTTTTGCCTGACAGTTTTCGGCCCTAAAATGATTCAGCACGTAATGTGCTTGACTGCCATTATTCAACACTTGCTTTCAGAGGGTTTTGTTAATTCTCTGGTTTAGACCATAAAATAAGGGATATGGAGATGTAATTTTATCTTGTAACACTATGATGTTTTTTTGGAAAACTTACTTGACATTTGTTAATACCTTTTCTTACCCATGGCTTGGTTTCTTCCTGAAAGAATAAACAGGTTAATATTGGTACAGGAATTGCTTGTTGGCATTCATGTGCACCAGATGATAGTTATAAAAATTTTGGTGTCTATGTGTGTGTGGGCATTCATGTATACTTCTAAAGGTTTTTATTAATCTCGTGCTTAATGAATATAAACCCTTTCTGATGGATAGTTATAAAAAGTTTGGTGTCTATGTTTGTGTGAGCATTCATGTATACTTCTAAAGGTTTTTATTAGTCTCGTGCTTCATGAATATAACCCTTTTCTGATGGATGGTCATGTTTCTGGTGTAGATATCCTAATCCATCAGCATTCACATATGAGAAGCGCCTGTTTCGTCCTTTTGAATATGCTCTGCAACCCCCACCATGGCATATGCCAGAGCATATAGCTGCTCATAAGCCTGAGCTACCCTGTGGAGTGTCTGAACTGAAGCAATATGATGGACCTCAGTGTTTTGTCATTCCTGGAAATCATGGTTGGTTTCCATTTGGGTTTTTTAAATTTGATCTTTCCTGGGCAAGAAGAGTTCATAGAAGATTTGTTTGAGTGCATATTTGCTGATGTGGTTTCTTTAACCTAGCCACTAGTACATGTTTCCTTACCTGGGCCTGGTTTCTTATGATGGAATGACGTTCATTCTAGTTTATTTCAAGTCATTCTGTTTTGGGTTTTGCAGATTGGTTTGATGGGCTTCATACTTTCATGAGGCATATCTGTCACAAGAGCTGGTTGGGTGGTTGGTTCATGCCTCAGAAGAAGAGTTATTTTGCCTTGCAACTCCCCAAACGATGGTGGGTCTTTGGTCTTGATTTAGCACTTCATAATGACATCGATGTCTACCAGTTCAAATTTTTTGCAGAATTAATAAAAGATAAGGTATTTTTTAAATTTTTTTGTTATTTTCATTGATTCTGGGACTGAATCTACTGAAGAAGATAGACACCTTTCTGATACCTTTCATATTTCCATGCATTTGACCTTCACAATGACTGTTAGAGAGTTTATATTTTGAAATTCTTTGATAGGGAGTTATTTCATTCTGCAACACGAGTTGTTTATTCCTGTTATGATATGTTTCTGGTCTTCGAGATTTATTGATATGTTGGTTATTGGCCACTTCTAGGCTAACTTCTGCGGCATGTTATCATGTCTTTCCATATGTTAGTAATGAATAACAAGATCCTCATTTTCACCATTGTTGATTCAGATTGGAGAGAATGATTCTGTCATCATCATTACGCACGAACCTAATTGGCTTCTTGATTGGTACTGGAATGATGTTTCTGGAAAGAATGTCTCTCACCTTATAGGTGACTATTTGAAAGGAAGGTGTAAGCTTCGGGTGGCTGGAGACTTGCATCATTACATGCGCCATTCATATGTGCCATCTGATGGACCAGTTTATGTGCAACATCTACTTGTCAATGGTTGCGGTGGTGCATTTTTACACCCCACCCATGTCTTCAGTAATTTCAAGAAATACCATGGTACCACCTATGAGACCAAGGCTGCTTATCCTTCCATAGAAGATTCGACCAGGGTGATTCTCTTATGATGATTTAGGGTTTTTTATTCTTTATGGTGTATTCCTTTTTTTTTTGCTTCCATTTCTTGGTTCCTTAGCTTCTTAGTCATTTGATGCAGATTGCACTAGGAAACATTTTAAAGTTTCGAAAGAAGAACTGGCAATTTGATTTCATTGGAGGCATTATTTACTTTGTGTTAAGCTTCTCTATGTTCCCACAGGTGAGTCTCTTTAGTGATTCTTTAATACCACAAACTTGATTATATGGGTCAGTAGTGAGAAAATGAGTCTTTCCTATTTGTTAACATTTTTTTGTGAACTTGCTTGCACTTCCTAAAACTTTAGATATGATGCAATTTGTTGCTTTTCAGCCATCCTCTACAAGGTTTGTAGCATATACTTCTGTTAGAAAGTATATACGAATTGACTTATTTTCCCTTTTTAACTTCCAGTGCAAGCTCGACCACATATTGCAAGCTGATACATTTTCCAGTCACTTGACAAGTTTCTTTGTCACAGTCTGGAATTCTTTTTTGCATGTGCTGGGGGAGTCTTATGTCTCTTTAGCAGGTGCTCTACTGTTGCTAGCAGCGGCAATTGCTTTTGTCCCTTCCAAAACATCTCGGAGGAAACGAGCCATTATTGGAATTCTACATGTGTTATCACATCTGGCAGCAGCTTTGATTCTTATGCTGCTCTTAGAAGTGGGTGTTGAAACATGTATCAGGCATAAGCTAATTGCAACTTCAGGCAAGATTCCCCCTTTTCCTTTTTGTATTTATGGACCTTTCTATTCATGGACATTTAATTTCAGTTGCTTGTGTCTAAAATGGTCATGAATGTGATCAAAGAGATTGTTATTTGAGTACTTAACGAGTTATGTGGAGTATTTGTCATCTTATCCCTCAATTTAGAAGGCCATATCCTTCACCCCTTGTATCTTTCTACTTCAAGAGTGAAGATTCCATGGTGGTCCAAAATTTAGTTGTGGTTATTGATTATGAGATGTTTGTTGATGACCTCTTCCAGGCTATCACACATTATACCAGTGGTACCGAACTGTGGAAAGTGAGCATTTTCCAGATCCCACTGGCCTTCGAGCTCGTATAGAGAAGTGGACATTTGGCCTTTATCCAGCGTGCATCAAGTATCTTATGTCTGCATTCGATGTTCCTGAGGTAGGACACTCATCTATGTTGTAGATTTGTAGTGATACCACTTGGATAATGTTATATACTCACCAGAGATTGTCAGGTCATGGCTGTCACACGGAGCAATATTTGCAAGAATGGATTGAATTCTCTATCGCGAGGGGGTGCTATAATTTATTACGCTTCCGTGTTCCTCTACTTTTGGGTTTTCTCAACTCCTGTTGTTTCTCTCATTTTTGGAAGTTACCTCTACATCTGCATTAATTGGCTTGATTTACACTTTGATGAGGCCTTCTCCTCCCTCCGAATTGCTAATTACAAAGCGTTTACGCGATTTCACATCACTAAGGATGGGGATCTTGAAGTTTTCACACTTGCAGTTGATAAGGTAAGAAACCACGCTCTATGTCTCCATCTCATCTTTTATTCCCTGTTTTAGTTGATACAAGAAGCAGAAATATTAACTTTCAAAAAGATAAAGTAGAAATATTATCATGTTATTAATTCAAAAGCAAGTACTTCTTGTAGGCTATCTACATTGATTTATATATTTAACGAGGCCAGTATTATGAAGGGCAATACTTTGGTGATGTTTTAGTGATGTTGCAATACTGTTCTCTACTAAAAATATTTATGACTTGGTGTTAATAGCTGCAGTTTTCATGCTGTTTTATGCCTCAACTGGAATTAACATAATGATGCCCAATTTTCTTGTCTCTTTTAGTGCACAAGGATCTTATAATTATTGCTTCTTTCTATGTTAACGGTATATTTTGTGTTAAAAATGCTTGGCGTGTCCACAAGCAGGAATATGTTAATATCTGACAAACTACCCTTGACCTATATGCTTCATAAAAGTTTGAAGAAGTTTCCACCTTGGTCCTGCTTATGTGCTAATGAACTTCTCGCCTTATATGGTAGATTGTTTTCCTAAAATCCCCCCCATATGTCCTTATCAGAAATCAGTAATTAATGGTAGCTAATATACATGTTGTTGCCTGTAACTTCTGTCTACATGTTGCTAATTTGATATGACAAACAGGTTCCAAAAGAATGGAAACTGGATTCACTTTGGGATGCGGAGCCAAAGCTGCCACAGCAGTTGAGCCACCATCGAAGATTTCCTAGCAAATGGAGTGCATCGTCTCCTCAGCAGGACCCGCTGAATACCGTTAAAATAGTTGACCAATTTGTTATCAGACAAACAGAAGAATCGGACTTTGTAGCAAGCAACGGCTCAGTCATACACTGATCTTGCTATTCGAATTTGTCTTAGGTATGTAATATGATGTAGGAAGAATAGGGAGATAAAAGGGCAAATCAAAAATGGAAGAAAAGTTGTTCAGGAGATTGTCATTTTTCATATCGGTTTCCTGGCGGGGTTGTATTCCATTTTTTTGTATAGTCAAAGGAAAATGCAGAAGAAAAAGGAATTCCGTTTCATTGGTAATTGAACCAACGTGTGTATATTGTAGGGAATCTGATCAATTCACTGATCTGTTGCCTGATTGTCGAACAGTAAAATGAGAAAACGGATGATTTTAGTAGCCCTTTTTTCTTTTGTATGTGTGCAGCAATTTGTTCTAAAGAAAGAGCTTAAGAAAATTGGAAGATTTTTCCCATCTATAAAGGAAAGGAAAATGAGAAAAATAGTACTGAGAATCACTTCTAAGATGGATCATTTTATATCTCTTTCGTATTTCTCCTGGACTTCGAGGTGCTGCCTTTGCCAGCTTGGGTGGATTCAGCAGAATTCATTCCTTTTCATACAATTTGCAACTCTAAGCAGATTGCAGGTGATAAGCGAGAGGAAGCGCAACTACTTGGAGTTAGTAGTTTGGTGTCACGGAAATTCAAGAGTAAGGATTCAGTTATGTGACGTCCTAAAATATGAAGAACAGGACAGATCATTTGCTCTGAGTCTCTGTTCCTATGGCTATGAAAAGTGAGCATCCACATGAACAATGAAGTTAATCAAAGCTCTTGAAAGACTTATTATGGGAATAAGTAACCGATTCAAAAGCTGTTAATTTCTACTTCTGAAAATGAAAACTACATCTGATAATCCGATTGAAGGAAGCTTTCATATGGGGTTTTGCAGTTAAAACTCCCAAATAGAAAATTCTTCACAGAGGAAATCTTCTGATCTTCAGAAATTTGGCAGTTCCTTAAATGCTTATTTCCTTTATACATATGGAGCAAATATAAACTTCACAGATCATATAGATAATATTTCTTAGGAGCCTTCATTGAATTCTGGAATTTGAAAGTTAATCCTGACGTTGGACACGATAATGAATCTATAATTGGAAAACAACATGAAAATTCTTGTTAAGGAAGAAAGAGTTTCAGATTTTTCATTTCTGGAACTGCCATGCTGAATAAAAGGTTGTATTAATTAAAGAGGACCTTCTTCTGGTTCCACGGTACTCTAATGCTTTGGTAAGAGTCTATATTCAACAAAAACTGTCACTAGCAATTATATATAAACTTATATAATTATTCGAAAATTAAGAATGAATTTAGTTGACAATTAATGTCTAAAATGATGATGTTTTGTTCAAATTTAATTAACATTATTAATTTATTGAATAAAATAATATCATTTTGATTAGAACTAAATTGGACGAGTTTTTAAGTACAAAAGCCCATTCAACTCAAGAAATATCAACCCGATATACATGGGGTTACTATATGATAAGTTATCAAAAAGTTCAAAAGCCATTTAATGTTGGATTGGGAACTACTGAATAAGTTAATTCATATAAAGTTTCGAAATAGAAAGTATATGGAGTGTGAATAAAGAGATATAAATGAAACATACTTAATTTGATTTACTTGAAGCTATATTTTAATAATTTAACAGATAAATTTGTTATTGTCAATTTGATTCACTTGAAGCTATACTTGAAGTTGGCTCTGCCGAGGAATTGATCAACTAATAATATACAAGAGAAGAAAAGAACACCACTGACACTTCATGAAGATAAAGTTCTTATCAAAGCTAAACCTCCACAACTTTTGGAGGTCTCTTGCATGAAATTAACGTTATCAATCCACATGCAGCATCATAGGTGAATTGGCGATCTGTATCATCTTGAGAGTTGAGATAGAAAGTAGACTATGGTCTGAAAGAAAAAGCCTTGGATATGATTGAGAGACAGGAAGCTTAGGTGGGACTGCTATTCTGTGAATCTGAAACAAGAGCTTCTGCACGAAACTTAAAACAGTTTTTAGATCAAAACTTGCAACGACGAACAACCGAGAACTTGAATTTATGCCCAGAGGAGAGGATCTCGTTTAACTCAATGATCGGTATGTTTCCGATTTCAATGCATTAGAAATATGTTGAGTTTGGACAGAGATAAGGAGAGCAGCCATTGACATTCCCTGCAGTAAATCAAAGAGAAACAAAGCCTTCAAATCCTAGATTTTACTCTTAGCACATTGCAGATCCAACAATGTTCTACAAACCATACTGCGTGAGCTTAATACTGCTTTTCTTGTAACTTATAGCGGAGTTGGAGTGGGCATAAATCTCTCTTTGTAAAAGATTTTTGTAGGTAGCTATAGTATCAGAACATTAGGAGAATCAACACTTCATCATAAAGTATAAGGGTAAATGAAGGATGAAAGATACTGAAACATTACCATGTCCAAGCTTTCATAGGTCATGAAAGAAATAGGCTTCACAAGATGATCAACCTGACAATCTGCCCCAAGTACCTAAATGACTTTGTTGCTTCCCTTAAGCATCTGTTTTTCACATCTCTAGACCAGTGCTGCAAAATTTGGTGTCATAACCACCAAATTGATACTATCAATTCACATACAAATAGAAATTTCAGGTAACTAACCTCGCCAAGCATGTTGAGCTTCTCACGCACACTCTTCAACATTTCTTGGGCATCACCATCCCATCTATCGAACTCCAGATCTCTTCCTTCAAAAAGCTTGTCAGAAACCTGTAAACGATAAACTAAGAGGTCAATTGGTCGATTTAATTCCGAAGTTAACAATTTTACATACCAAGTGTTTTGGAAAGGAAAAACAATATCATGTTTCAACCAAACATTAGGTGATAGCAACAGCAAAAATAGGTCATGGAATTACAAAACATTCATAAAATAGATAGGCAAATAGAATGTTGTTGATCATATTAAAGGCCTGATTTTGGCAGTAAATCAAATACAATTGCACAACTATATTCAATCAAGTCTGTGAGTCAAAAGGATGCTCAGAAGCATCGGTGAGCACAGAGCATACTTGTTTTGTTATAACTTGACCACCAGCTACATGCGAGAAGTATATGTTGTAGAAATGACAGAGAAACAACGGGGCACTCTTCTCTGCAAGCTCCTCCAAATACTCGGCATAGGAAACTCCTGGAGCACTGGGTTGAGGTATTGCAACATCCTTTTGGCTAAACCAGTCTAAATCTTTTGCAAGACTCTTTGATCTTTCCAATCCATTATTTCTAAAATATGCATCTGCACATTGGACACAAGCAAACATTGCATCACCACGAAATCACTTCAAGCCAAGGAACATTCACTACACAAGTGAATTTTTTTCCCATTAGCTCATAAAAATCAAAGAGTGAATCAAAACCTGATTAGAGGAAAAGAAAATTCCCAACTAAGATCATTCGATTATTCTTCATGAAGAAAGCTCAAAGATGGAAGAAGACTAGAAACAATCTAACCCAAAAACACAAGCACTTACAAGTTTAACAGGATTGACCAAGCCAGTGGAAGATTAACGAGGAAGAAAAGGAACACTTTGGAAAAGTAGAGAGCATACTAAAAACTCACAAGAAACATCATCGGACTTATCAATAATACGTTCGACAGTGTCAAAGACCAGTTTGCTGTCAACCAGATACTTGACGAAGCCTTCCATACTGGGCAACCAACTCGCCTTGTCACTATTTCTGTCTTCGACTTGTTCTTCTTCGGCAACATCTTCTTGTTCTTGTTTCCCGCTCTCGTCTTCAGAATCAAGGGAACCATCGTCAGAATTAACAGTGTTCTTACTGTAAGTATACTTGCCATTAAGGTTACGAAGCCTCATGGCCACAAATCTCATCTCTTCAGTGATGCCCTTGCTCTCTCCTGGATACGCTTTTCTATACCTTCTTCTTTTCTTAACAACCGGAGGTCCCACACTAGTTGTTGCTATTGTCGTCGAATTCGTCGTTGTTGTTTCGGGATTAATGCAACATGTTATACGCGGCCCTGGAGCATATCTTGTTCTTGCGACGTTTCCGTTCAGAGTCAGGCTCCTCCCGAGCTTCAGACATTGTGATGAAAACAGGGAAAACTGTACAAAAGATTCCAATGGTGGTGCGACCGCCGCATACGGCGGCTTGGGTGACGTCAAGGAGAAAAGCTTCATAGCCAACAGTAATAACAACTTCCAAGTCCTAAACCACTCCAGCTCTTGAGATATTTAGAAGAGACGACGGCTGATGAGGATCTTCTATCTTTCGGCCGAAAAGTACACTTTCCAAACCCAAACTTAGAGCCCAAAAATTGAATTTCCTATCCCAGTTGGGTCCAATATTATAGCCTCTGAACAAATTGCAAATATGATGAACATAAAAGGTATCAGAGAGTTTCATGTCAAAGGAATTGCTTTTCAATTGCTTCGGGAATTTCAAACAATAATTTTTCTTTCAATCTGTACAACGTGTAAACCTAATATAAAGAAAGGTCATTTACAAGTTGAACAAGGAGAATGTGACAATGATATTACAGGGTTTCTATGTACGGCTCCCAATGAAGCTAAATTAGTAAGTAATGTACAACAAATTCCTCTGGTTAATGTGTAAAATGAAGATGGTCAATGAACAGAGTCTTGTAGCTGACGGAGTCTGATCAGCGAATCTAATCCTCTTCTGGAAGTGCATGGTGATTTGAATTGTTGTCGAGGTCTAACACAAGCAGATCTAACAGCCAGCTGTCTTGCAGAATGCATGTCTACATGCGGTTTTAGCCATCAAACCCAAGCTAATTCTATTTCTCGTCTTAGAATTTTCTTTTTCTCTTTGTTTTGTTTCTGATGCTGTAGCATTTAAAATGGAACATCTTTTCATGAATAACGGGTCTTCAGCATTTGCAGGAACTCCAATGTCTTCGTATAAGATGGATCCGAGCGACTAACTGGCTTGCATGAATTTACATGATCAGTTGACTCTAATACCTGTAATAAAATTTTAACAACAAAATAATGGAGATACATGTTAAAAAGGATAACAATGCACCAGAATAAATGAATAGAACACTCATCCCACAACATTAATTTGATTAGATCGATCTGCAAGCCATCAAGAAGTATTTAATTCATGCACCAAATCTCTCTGTACATCAGAGTTTGATGGAGAAAGCCATGCCGTAAATACACTTACCACAAGTTCACCATATCCAGGATATGCAGATTCAATGGGTACAATTTCCATCCTGAAGGCCCATCCTCCATAGCCCTCAACAAGTGGAGTGACCTTGGTCTAAGATTCAACAACAGGCAACCAATTAGGCTCATGTAAAGCACATAAAGAGAGTCCGCGAGAGAGTGAGGAGTATAGGAGTCGGAATTCTTTTTTGGTGTGATATAAGAATGGAACTTATTTGCAAATATTTGGTTTAGTTGGAAACATATATATTACCTCACAGAAACTTAGAACTTCAAGCAGCCTTTTCCTATGAAGGTTGCGAATAAAGTCATTCAGCTCCACAAGCCTTGGAGAACCACTTCTCAGCTCCCCGATCTAATAAAGTGAATTCAAAACATTATCTACAGTAACTAATGCATGATCCACAAGATCAACTAATATCATGAATTCAAAACGACAAGTTAGTGTAAATTGTATACTAACTGATGGAGCAGGGCGCAAAACAAGGCCCATCCGCCAAGGCATATCTGCTAGTTTGCTGCCAAAGTGTGGACAACTATAGAACACCTAAATCACGGGGCAGTACAAAATGTCATGAACCAACAAAGAAATCAAAACTTGCAATGTCAATGATAAAGTTCATATATATGCTTCGCATTGCAAAATGAGCTTACAACTCCAACTGTGTTTTTCACAAGATTATCAATATTTTCCGCCTTCGCTCTGTACAGCATTTGCTTCACAACCAGACCTCCCATGCTGCAGATATAGACAAATATTACTTCAAAGGGGTCCCTTTTCAATCCAAATGTATAAAGACCAGCCTAGCCAAAGAAAGGAAGGAGAATCAAAGTTGAAAATCAAGTTTCCAGTATCACTGAACACCTATCAAACAACTATTAAGTAGGCAATAGTTCTGAAAAATTTAAGGCCTGCAGCAGTCAATGCATCAAAGGTGGTACTTTAACATCGCCTCATAAAAATGCCTCTTAAGAACTACTTAAACCTGGCAATGTTCTCAACCAAACTTATGCACATTTACAAACAACCTCATTTCTGCATAATATTTTCCAATCATCAATCTCAACATCCCAGTTGCTAGACACCATGATGTAACAAAACGTGAACAAAGTGTAAAGCTACAGAGGCTCATATATAATTTGATGTAAGGTACATGAATAACAGACCATAACACCATATCATGACGAATGTTACCTGTGAGTTACAAACACAACAGGCCGATTCCCAACACCAGCAGCAACAAGTTTATCCAGTATCTTTGCGCTTACCTCCTGCACAATGAGAACATAAATGTTTAGTATTTCAATGGACAAACATTCAGGAAAAAAAATATCACAATAAGTACTGAAAGCAATTAAGAAACATCAATTAGATAAGCACTAGCTTATAGAAGCAAAGACAAAATTCCTAGAAAGATGTCCTATGATGCCATTTGCTGTTGGGTATTACTTAACAAACTTGGGACACTCAGAAATTGTACAGTTAAAAAGATCAGACTACTAGTTGCCTGTAAGGTGTCAAAGAGAAAGTGCCAACCTGAAGTGGAAGGCTAGCTCCAGACCATTGTGTAAGATTCGACTGCATCAGAAATTCATTCAGGACTTGAGAAGATTATCAAATAACAAATAACAAATGATCATCTCAAATCATTAAAAGCCATAGCAAACAAGAAACAATTCTATTTTCAAGGCAGTTAATTCAAACAAGCAGTTAATACCTGCACAAAGAACAAACTACAATAAAACAAACCTTGTACTTGATGGTGAACAAACGAGCTTCAGGGAAATCAGTTGAAAGCCATTCAGCAGGCCAAAAAGTTCCTTGCTTCCCAGCTTCCTCATCTATTTTCTCCACCAAGCCAGACTTAGTTGAAGTTTTGTCATCGGCTAATCGCCAAGTCTTGTAAGGTCCACCACGCAAACCATGGATAAAGACAATATCTAGTTGTGGAACACCTGATTCAGAATCAAATTGGGGTTCCCTGGCAGAAGTAGACGCATTGCCAACATTTGAAGTTGTGGTTAGACCCTCAATATCAACAGAATCAACCCCAGATAAAGGATTATCCTTTCGACCCCTTTCACTATCTATTGTCTCACAGTGCTTCCAGTGGAGCTGGCCAGGATTGATCAAAAATATCATGTCACTATATTGAGGACAAGAGCTATTCTTGTTCATACGTACATCAATAGTATTTCTATTTAAAAAGTCTTTCCCTGATCGTGGACTGCATAGAACATTTAGGAACACTGCTCTAGCATAACTTTGTAGTTTATGGTCAGTGCAACCTGGGATCCTCCCACTAGCACAATCATCTAGCCATTTACACCAAACTTTGTCTGCTCGAATAACATTCTGAACTTTGGGAAGGACTGAGAGAATAGTCAACAGTCTAGCAGCATGCCTTCGTAAGTGAGCTGTGTTTGGAACATGAAGACTTGATGGTTGACTACTGTCATTATGAAAAGATTCAGCAGTAGCATTGGAAACCCGTTCTGGTGCCTCAAGGGCTATAGATGCATCGTAAGCTTCAATTGCAGCCAGTTTCTCATAGTCATCGCTTAAGAGAAAGCGCCTAAGCAAACACAAAACTCCAAATTCGGTTACTTTTCCTTGACATGAGTAGTCGTCCGCACAAAGTTCAGTGAGAGTTTTTAATGCCTTAAGGGTTGCTAGAGCAGAATCTGCTGCATTAGATTTAGGCATAGTATCTTTCTTCAAGTTTTTAGATGCTCCAGCAAAAGGCTCCAAAGAAAGAAAATCTGCCAGTGCAAATGTATCAACAGAATCAGAGGTTGCTGCCAGTTGCTTCCCAGCTCGATTCACAACTGCAATTGCCAGCTGATTAGCTGCTTGTGTAGCAGAAACGATCTTGGACTGATCAATTTGAGTCTGCAAGTTTGCTACACCATAAGCACAAGAAAAAACATGGTTGATGACAAAGTGCTAAGCACAGATGCAGAAAAATGTTGTTGACACAACCATTATTACCATCACAGAGTCTCAAAGACAAGAAATATGACCAAGTTAACCCGATTATGAACATAAAATCAGTGCTAATACGTATTAAATAAAATATAAGGCCAAACATTACAACCTTCAACTTGTCGCTACTAGGCTGACTGCCTGCTTTAACAGATGAAGCCTTGATGGGACTTAAAACTTCATTTAGCAGCATAGCTAACCATCCTTGAGAAATAGGTACTGAAGTTGGGCCATGGTCTTTGAGAATGCAAGAAAGGATTTTAGCAGCTGACAATTGAATGGTGTCAGAGGAAACTTTACCACAAACCCAAGGAAGTAGAATGCCAGACCACTTTTGACTTTCTTCAAGAGATAAATGCATGCCCCCATCCAAAAGTAATTCTAAGGCCTTCGCCAGTGCTTCATGCACCTGCTTGTATTTTGTTGTCAGCTTAGCCGTTTCTCTCATCAGCTGAAGACCCTTCTCCATCACCACCTCCCGCGATCTGGAACTTCTCTCAATTGATAGCAAAAAGGGAGACAAGGCCACCTGAGCCAAAGGAATATCTTCATTTTTACTTGCCTGATATATCGTTGCAAGAAGACTGGAACTCCAATCAGAAACAGAATCACTTAAGCACAGATTACGATCCTCCAACAGCAACTGAGCAACCAAGCTCCCATGCCATTTCACAGATCTCTCAGGTGCAATCAAAGCAGTCATCACAGCTTGCCCATCAAAATCCAGTTCTTGAATGTGGCATCTATTGGCTTCAGATGTCATTGCCCAATTAGCCAACGCCCATGCTGCAAAAGGCACAGCAACATGTTGACAATGAAGATCATCCCAAAGTCCAGGAAGCACCACAGTAGAAGATAAGCTTTCTTGTCTTAGTGAGCCATCATGCTTATGAAACAAGACTGAACTTTTAGCATCAGAGTGCTCTAAATCCATAAGGGCACTAGTTCTCGAAAGCCCTACAGCGGTTGTGCCTTCAAGAATTTTAATCCCAATACCCTTCACACCCTGTCCACCGTCGTCATCATCTTCATTTTCAGGCGGCTCATCCAAATGCAGCCCACCTTCCTTAATGACTTCAATGGCAGCAGCAATGTCTCTCATCGCAGCATTTCCGGGTAACAACTGCTTAAAATATTTCCTTTCTGAATTGTTGCAACTTGATGTAACAATATCCATGATTGCATCCACAAGCATGCTCCTACCTTTCAAAGAATCAGAAATATCGAATGAACTACGTCTCGAATGCTGCTCCCACAGAAATTCAATATATTAATGACAAAAAAAAGACAAATACACAACCTACGATGATAACTGATGCAGCATACAGTATTCCTATTAATCACAACAAAAAGGAAGGAGTCATTTTACACAAGAAAACAAATCACCTTATTCTTAGGTTGACAAGAAAATATAAAACGCAAGAGCAACGGCACCGCATGGGGCCTCCCGAGAACATCTGCAGACACATAAGGATCCGTAATCAAGTAAGACAGCGCTCTCGCGGCCTCAGCCTGGGTCCCACTTCCATCGCCGCCTGCCACCGTCTCCAGTAACCAATCCAACACCTTCCCGCCGCCCGCTCCGACGAGGGCGGCTCTACGGGCAGCATTCGCGGCCGCAATATCCGCCAGCAACGCCGCGACTCTTAGCTCAAATCCCACCCTCACCTCGTGGTTCGCCGACGAGAGCACCGACCTCAACGACTGCCACAGAACAGACACGGCAACGCCAGTTTGCTTGAAGTGGTGGAAGATCCTCTTCGCAGATTCGTTGGATTTGGAAACCGTCCGATCAATCGCGTCGCGGAGAGGACTGCAATGGTGGTCGGAGTCGCGGTCGATAGACACGACGGCGTATGAGGCGAGGGCAGCAGAGGCGAGTGCAGCGGACAGAACGAGAAGAGGCGTACGGAACATATGGTTCGCTGACGGAACAGCGGTGACTACGAGGGGGTTGTGGTGAAGGGCAGGCGGTTGAGGGGGGGCATTACGGGAATTGCAAACATTGTTCGGGGGCTCAATTGGACTTTTGGAAGAAGAAGAAGAGGAAGAGGAAAAGGAGCGAGGAAGTGGAAGGCGGTAGAAGCGTCGGGGACGAAGACAAAGTCGTAGCATAACTAATTTTTTCTTAAAATATTATTTAAAAAATATAAAGATATGGGGGATTTATAACAAAAGTGCTGAGACAAAGGAAAGATGTTCTTTCGCCTTAGTCCAAGGTTAGTCTTCTCTTTCTTGTTTCAGAGAATGGCGGTGGCGCGTAACTCTTGAGTCTTGCGATTACTACGGAGAAGAAGAAGAAGAAGAAGAAACAATAATTTGTAACGTAATCAAATAAAATGAGATTAGCGAATACTACTTGTAATTAGAATTAGAAACACTTAACACTTAATCACGTAAGTAGTTTATATAGTTGGGATTGAGAATTTTCTACGGAGGATATGCGCATCTTCTTTTATACGGTTTTGGGTCAGAAATGGGCCAGGAGGGAAATGGGCCACTTTCTAAGAATTTGGGTTGGGTCGGGTTGGGTTGGGGTAAAATATGTAGAAGATGAAATAATTACAAATATCAACAGGTTTCAGTAGCTTGCTTTTAACTATATTCTTAGTCTTGGAGGCTTGTCTTGCTGCGAAAGAAAAGTTGAGATCTTCTGTTTGGCTGAAAGAGAACGAAAGGGTTATGTCCGGTATGGAGAGACTTCAAAGGATGTTTGCCGGTGCGGGAGGGGCGTTGGGCCACCCACCGCCGGATTCCCCAACTCTTGATTCCTCCGAGCAGGTCTACATCTCCTCTCTTGCCCTCCTCAAGATGCTCAAGCACGGTACCATTCTTATTTATCTGTGTTTTGCTAGTTTCACTGCTTTTCGTTTTAAAGTTGTTGGGATTTTGGGAAATCGGAACGGCTAATAGGCTTTCACTGAATAAATTGGGATATGAGAATTTTATAGACTTCCTTGTCATCTTACCGTTTCTTGGCTTTTGTAAAGATGTTGTTAGGGTTTGGATTTCCAAGTGCGAAGATTTTGGTTTGATTTAAAGTAAATTTGGAGCAATTGTGTGATTGTGATTCCTGATACCGCTCCGCTATTTGTATTAAGATATGATGCAATTGAATGGAATCTTTTTGTAAAAGAGCAAAATTTTCAACATAATGTGCATCTTTTGCTTCTCTGATGTGGGCAATGATGACAGGAAGAGCTGGAGTGCCCATGGAAGTTATGGGCTTGATGCTTGGAGAGTTTGTGGATGAATACACTGTTCGTGTAGTTGATGTGTTTGCCATGCCACAGAGTGGAACAGGAGTTAGTGTTGAAGCTGTTGATCATGTTTTCCAGACCAACATGCTTGACATGCTCAAACAGACTGGACGGTATTCTCTACGACTACGTTGTTATTATTGCATGCACTTAATAATCTTGATATGCAACCCGATGTGTTGGAAGCATATTATTGCATGCACTTAATAATCTTGATATGCAACCCGATGTGTTGGAAGCATTTAGGGAATCTAGTATAAGTAATGTTATCACTGATCCAGGTCCTGTTCCGCTTTTCTGTAGCACTCATAGCTACAGCCCGAGACCTTATGAAAATTGAACATTTTCGTATAGAAGATATAAAACATATATTAGGCATTCTAATGCTCAGAACATTGAAAAATCAAGCAAGGAAAAGCTTTTACTTTTTATTCTTCACGTCCTGGATTGCGCCCTATTTGGTCAAATACCTAGCGACAAACTCCTATTAGAAGTAGCGACGTAATTTCATAGAGTCATTTGGTCTGAATGCTACATGAAGAACATAAGCCAGATGAAGGAACGGGAATTAATCATTAATCAAAGGTCCAGCTGATCACCATGTCTGTATTGTAAATATGCAGTTACGAATAATGGGAGCAAGAATTTCCAGGAACATTTGGAACATTTCATTTCGGAGCAGAAGAGCCGTTTTCTTTTTCAAGTAGTGTTAGAAATTTTTGGTCAATAATTATTCCAAAAAAAACTAAGGGATCACTTATTATGGACTTGTTGAGAATGATTCTGATCTAGTTCATGGCCTATTAGAAGTAGAAGGCGCTCTGGTGGGATCCTCACGGACAGAAAAAGGTTGCAGTATCAATTAAAAAGTGATGTTCACTAATGGCATTTGTTTGCTGTTGTTGCAGACCGGAGATGGTTGTTGGGTGGTACCATTCGCATCCTGGATTTGGGTGTTGGCTATCTGGTGTTGATATAAACACCCAACAGGTATTTTTTGGTGCTTTTCTTAGTATTGATACTGTTTATCAAATGCAGTATCCTAGTCCATAAATCATACGACAAAAATCTTTATTAAGGGAACTTCACAACCACACTACAAATTCAGTATCAAAACACTTATTGGACTT
>JAOQMM010000006.1:2704660-2724229 GCA_027563515.1 Erythroxylum platyclados
TATATATATAGAGAGAGAGAGAGAGAGAGAGAGAGAGAGAGAGAGAGAGAGAGAGAGAGAGAGTCTAGGTAATTGATCATTCATAAGGCAATAATGTGGCAACACATTACAATAATATAAAGAAAGAGGGATAAAGAAATGAGAGGATTGCTTAATATGATGGGAGATGTGAGGGCACTATTTAAAGTTGTAGCAAAGTGGATCGATGGGGTGAAAAAGTGGTGAACTTTATTTAAGAACTTTTCTCAATTATCTTAGTGGAATTGTTAAATAAAAATGTATAATTTCAGTGAATTTAACGAAAGAAGTGGCTTTTATTTTATTTGGTCCATAAATTGTTATAAGTTTATATTAAGTTATCATGTTTAGTTCATTTAATATTATGCACGTTCAATTATCTATTTTTAGAGAGTTTGGTAACTTTGTGAAAGTTCTTAATTAAGACATTTGAATAGGAAGTTCTTAAGTGTTTATTGTAAATAGTTTCAAATTAAAAGTGTCCCAAGTTTTCTTTATATTGTTTATAGTGAATATTTTAGTAGAAAAGGTTGGTTTATGTTTAGCAGTTAGTAAGGTGATTTTTTAATTTTAGGATATATGGATTCAAAATATGTAGGAGATTTGAATAACATGAGATTAACTACATGGCATGTCTTTATTCTTGCAAGAGGGCCTACTTGTTGGAAATTAACGTTACAATCTATGGTTACAATGTTTACAGTTAACGCAAAGTACATAATAGTGACTAAGGCTCCTTTACTATTAGGCTAGTGAAGGAGGTGAACATTGATTAAGGTGGAATTCAAATATAGTGTGATACTCAAAGTACCATTACCTGACAAGAATCAAGTGTACCATATTAAGACTAAGCAACATAAAAGTGAGGTTTCATAAAGGAATTGATTACATTTGGTCAAATTTTGTTGGAAAAAGTTTACACGCCGGATAATGCAATTGACATATTAACAAAGTTCGTTAATATAGAGAAGTTCAAGCATTACTTAAACTTAGTTAAGGATCTCGAGATGTTAGACATGGATACATCACAACTTATGATGAGGATATTCACCAAAGAAGATATTATTGTTTATGACTCATATACAAGAGCATGTAATCTTAGAGTTTTGAGATATAAACGAATGTTTCTTGGAAGCCTTTTAAAAATAAACAACTTGAGACACAAGTAGCCCAAGGCATGTCATTTACAAAATAAAAGGTGAAGGGGTGGGCTAAAGATACAAGCTAAAGAAACGAGCATGTTAGTGTGGTAGAATATTTTTCAAAGAAGACATAATTTGAGATACGGTCGTGTTATAAATCATATCTTGTGCATAAGAAAATAAGAGGATCCACTATCTGATGATACGGGTGTACGAGACGTTATGTATTAGTATGCAGGGAAGTAGGAAGACCCACAACTAAGGATACAAGAATGCTAAAGCCTGCATCATGCTCTAGAATTAAGTAATGAGATTTAAGGCCTAAAAGACACCTTTACCTGTTTAATACTAACAATTAACGAGAATTAAAAAATATATAATTTACTTATTTAAATTGTTATTGATGTTAAGGTTCCTACAATAACTTGGGATAAATTATGCTTTCTAGAAGATAAGTTTTATAATAAAAGATTAAAACTTTATTATATAAATTTTAAAAATTGTTTTATAATTTTAAAAATTATTTAAAACAATATTTAATATTAATCTACAACAATATCGATATTGTGCTACAATATCGATAGCAATACTAAAATGGATACAAAACTTCAATATAATGTTTATAATGTAGCTTCCTTAGTACATGCATTTGTATAAATGGTTAACAATAAAGGGGCTTGCGTGAAGTGTGAACGCCTTTTTTGTTTTTGTCCTTTTTTTTAATACAAAATCAAATGTCTTATCTTTTCGTGCTTGGTCTTATTCAAACTTTACAATCCTACACATTAACTTTGCCTTGTTAGTGGGATTTCGGTTTCCTTGCTTTGTCTTACTATTTGCCAATTTATGGCATGTTTCCAACTGTACGTCTAATTTTTATTATTTTTTAATTTTGTATTAAATTTTAAAATTTTTTAAATCAAGTGATCAACCATCTGTAACCTTAACAACTCAGTCCAAAATATTAGTTATATTATTATTTTACTGATTTATAATACCAATAACAATTCAATGAAAGTCTCACTGATACGTGAGATTTGGAAATGTTCAATAATACGCAGCCTTATTTCTAACTAATAAGAAACTATTTTTGATAGATATTATTTTGCTTATTTGGCTAATAAGTTTTATTTTTTGTCCACAAGAGAGGGAGGCATTTACGGAAAAAATTAATTAGAAACTAATCATCTACGTGAATTAAAACACTCAACTTATAGCTTCTTTCACACATTGGGTAGAGTATTGTAGTTTACGTAAATGATTAGTTGGTAATTAATTTTTTATGTAGACACTTATATGTTGTAAACAAAAAAATTTCGTTAATCAAATCAGTTAACGTTTTGAAATGAGTTGTTAAGTTTATAAAAAGTTAATTACTTAATTGAAAATTTTAAAAGTTTAAATATCAAATTAAAAAAAATCTAAAAAGTCCAGCAATTTACCCATTTAATAAATGTGTCCAGTTAGATGCATTTTTTGTGAAAGTATTATGATTACCGATATAATCAACGTTCGCCTGTCATTTAGTGTAAAGGATAAACTTAGCACGTGATTGCATTTTGTATGAACGTGAGACAAATCTACAGGAGACAATCACTATATATGGTTTTATAGTTGATGGCCTTCTAGCGTATAAGAATTAAAATATAAAACTTGACATTAAAGGCTATGTTATTATTTTCCTTCTAGATTAAGTATAATATTTTTTAAATAAAAACAAGATGTATCTATTACTTTAAATAAATTCATTTGAAAATTTGAAAAAGTTTAATACCACGTAATTTGAGTTTTAATTAATATAATACATAAGCTATTTCTAATAAACCAGTTTACATCACCTATTTTTATTATTTTATTTTTACTTTATTCTATAGCATTCATCTATCTATTTTCTGCAGATTTTATTTTTTAAAAGAATAAACGCTTATAAAATATAATAGGAGCAGATTAATAAAAATAGGCGATATATTCTCTGGGTAATCCTATAAATCGATCCATCTATAGGCATGACAATGGGTTGGGTTAGGCTGGTTTTTCGCTTGGCCAGACCCGTCGGTTTTTTAAAATTTTTTTTAACAAAATGGTGTCATTTTGTAAAAAATGATGCCGTTTTGATTGTAGTAGGTAGGCCACAGGCTGAGTCGAGTCGGCCCGCCTTCGGTCGCTACTGGCTCGTAACCCGCATGGGCCGATGGGTCTCGGCCCACTGCCCAGCCAACTCAAGCCAAACACCGATCGGACCGGACGGATTGGACCAAAGTTGCCAAGCCTATCCATCTACTACTTTCCAAAAGGAATTGACATACAAAAAACGTGATTTCTTATCAATGGTAAAGCTAAATTTAAAAGATTAGTTGTGTAATATAGGTGAATTTCTTGGCACGAACTAAGTGATTAGGCATGTTCCTGTTTCTTCAATTATTAGGCCACACCACCCCTGTCCCTGACACCCACTTTGGGCTATATATATATATATATATATATATATATATAAATTATGAAAAGGATAATCAGCAGCCTTTTCTTTAACGTCTCACCGAACGCTTCACATTGCGTGCGCCAGTTGAGCACGGTTTGACTCTTCCTCATTCGTTATCACTTGATCCACCCAATCAAACTTAGCAAATGGCATAGTTTCTCTTCGTGACGTGGCGAATTGTTATTAGCTGAAGTAACCAATTGCACGGAGCATTGGGTGTTGGATTCCCCAGAGGATCAAATAATTCAACGCTTAAAATAATCAAAAATCTGTGACGACAAAAACCAGAACAGCCTCTGAGGGACAGTGCTACCTAACCTCTCTACATCATTGTCCACAAATCGGATGCGATTGTCTGTAAATTGTACTTTTATCCGAACTTGAGCGAGCTTATCGGCGACGAGTTGCTGCAAACAATACTGCGAAGCCTGTTTTACGTGTTTGTTTTTGTATTTCTTGGAAGGGAAAAAAGAGGAGATGTGGGGATTTGGGGGTAGGTATTATTGGGGGAGAAAGGGGAAGAAAAGAGAAGGAATTCTGGTGATATTTGCTTGGATGTCGAGTCAAGAGAGGCATGTTAAGAGCTACGTTCAGCTCTACTCTTCTCTTGGATGGGATTCCCTCGTTTGTCATTCTCAATTCCTAAATTTGTAAGTTTTTTTTTCCTTTTCTTTTCTCTGGTTTTCTGTTGAAATCTTTTTCATTTGTTATATGCAGAAATGTGGTTCCAGTTGTTTTTTTTTCCTTGTACTGATTTTGTGTCTGGGAATGTTAGTCTTGTCTTTGTACTGGGATCTTGTGTCTGAATACAAATCCTTGTATGTTTGAATTGAATTCTATATGTTGTAATAAAACCTAGTATATCAGAGGTTTCCCTGGAAAAGTTGTTGCTTCTCGAATGAGAATCTAGAACAGTGAGTCTAAGGTACTGAGATCTAGGATACCGTACCTTTTGGTGTTTGTAGAGCCTTTCTAATACATACTTGTAGGGAACTATTGGCGATCAGTTGAAAACATTGGGTCTTCGCTTTTAACAAACTCGATTTAGTGAAAATGAATCCATCTTTCTGTAAACACTATGTAATTTAGAATTTAAGATAGATTCATTCTCCTATCTATTAGCATTTGGAGCCATTATAATTCATGGATAAATGTTCACAAGTGATGGGTATTGGCCTCTCTCCCTTAAAAAATTTGCATTTACACTGAGAAATATGAAGGACGGGAAGGATTTGATATGGCTCTTGTTTAAGTTATGGTCCTTAAAATGGTTGGGGAACTTTGTTCACCAACCTGACCAATCCTTCTCCCATCTTTTCCTCCTCTGTTCTGATGAACTTAAAAGCTGTTTCAATGATATTTCATTTTATCTGGAGGTAGAGCGATGTTAACACTACCAGTATATTTCTCAAAGGGAGTAAATTAAACTTCTATGTAAATAAATAAATGGTACTGACAATGCTTTCTTAACTACTAGCTGCTTTGAACCTCTCAATTGGTAATGATTGATTCTAAATCTGGTTCCTCTCGTTTTTTTCTGCTTATTGTTTGATAATAAATATTTGACTTTACAATCACAGTTGATCTTGACGTCTAATATTTGTGACATGTTCAGGTTCTTCCCAGAAAAGGCTGAAGCTTTAGCATCGGACATTCTCAGGGAACTTCTTAAGGTTAGTTACAATAGATATCTTTTGAATGCTGGTGGACCACTTTTTGCCATTGGAAAGCAACTATTCTAATTCAATTGATGAATGATGGATGTAGCATTAGATTTTGCACAGCATCTTCTTGCTATTGGCACTTTTTCCAAGTTGAACTGCAGCTCTCCAGACAATTTTGCCTACTTGTAATTGCTTTTTCCTTTTTTTTTTTTTTTGGATGTATAGGAGCTGAAGCTTAGGCCATGCCCTGTAGTCTTTGCATCATTTTCTGGTGGTCCCAAAGCCTGCATGTACAAGGTTCTGCAGGTAAACTGGCCTATTTACAACTGTTTATCTATTCTCATTGATGAAACTTCCTACTATCTAGACTCTAGAAGAGTAAATATATTCTGTTTTTCTCTTTTGTGCAGATTATTGAAGCAAAGTGTGTAGTAAATCTGAATCTGGTATCTTGGTCTTTCAAGTCCATAAGTAACTTTTGCTTTCTTAGTTCGTTCTATGCCTGCAATGCTATCATGCTTAGTTACTTACTATTGTCTTAGCTTAGACTTTCCTATTTTATGGGGTGACTAGAAACTTTTAAATGCAATGGTCCAACATTCTGTTCAATTATTTTCCACTTTTCTACAATTGCATTTTCTACACTTGTCTTATTCTTATATCTCATTCTATCTCTTTACTATTCCTTAATATTTTTCATAATAAAGGATGATTGCAATCATTCAATCTCTTGACTTCAATATTTTTCATGTAAAGGATGACTGTAAGCTGGTAAGGGACTGTATAGCAGGCTTTATCTTTGATTCTAGTCCAGTGGATTTTACTAGTGATTTGGGAAGACGATTTGCTGTTCATCCATCTGTTACTGGAGTGTCTAATCCGCCAAGAATATTCTCATGGATTGCAAATGGCATTAGCAATAGTCTTGATGCAATGTTCCTAAACAAGTTTGAATCACAACGTGCTGAATATTGGCAGACTCTATACTCTTCTGTTGTAAGTATATCTTAATACAGAGCTATGTAATATTACTATTTTTTTTCTTAATTTAACTTTGTATCTCGTGCTGTAGAGTATGAGGGCTCCATATCTAATTCTTTGTTCAGACAATGATGAACTCGCTTCTTATCAAGTAATTTGCAATTTTACTCAAAGACTACGTGAACTTGGCGGAGATGTAAAATTGGTGACAATGAATGGGTCTCCTCATGTAGGTATGTCTCAAAAGTTTGGTAATCCTATATTTAATCATGGTCGCATTGTGTGCTTTTCAGAGCAATAAGTAATTTTTTCACCATATTTTTCTAAATTTGATGGTATCTTGATGTTGGTTAGGTCATTATCGGCTTTATCCGATTGATTACCAGGCTGCTGTGACTGAGCTCCTTGGTAAGGCAGCTGCTGTTTATTCTCAAAGAATTCAATTACTTGAAGGAGAAAAGATGGGTTTAGAAGGGTCACATGACGAGAAATCAAAAGTTTGTAATCTGAAAAAGGCAATTTACAGTCCAGAAAGGAGCATTAGGGGAGCTACCACATCCTCTACTGATCTTTATATGCCAAGTTCAATGGAGTATTATGAGGGTAGAGATGTCGGGTCCGTTCAAGATCAACAGAAGGAAGATTTGATTCATCTGAGCAAACTGCCAAGTATCAATGCTCATGGAGTTCTTGGTCAGATCCTTTTTGATGTTTGTGTTCCTAGAGATGTTGAAGGTTGGGACATAAGTTCATCCGCATCCTTCAATGCACGCCCCCATACTTTCTCAAGGAGGCACACTCCATTTAACCCTATCAAGTGCATAAGAAGATCAAGATTGTAAAGTTTTTTACTGACAAATTTGTGAATATGCGGGATAGAAGATTAAGAAGAAGCCCTTAGCTTGGAGGGTGTTGAAATAGGGAAAAAAATAATGAAAAATGTACAAATATTATGATGATTTTGTTTTAACTAGTGTTATTGTTCCAATTTGTAAGAAATTCAGTACTCAAGATTTGCTAAACTAGTTGCTTTTGTTTTGAATACGAAATGAATCTGATCCTATATAGAACTGAATAATCGCTATGATATTGATTCACATGAATCTAAAAACAAAAATGAAGGAAAGTACGGGCATTGACTTGATTTAGTTACATCAAGTCATTGCTTCAATCCCATGTTAATGGCAGATTTTAGATGGTGAGTCCCGGACAGTTTTAACTTTGCTAGACGAAGCTGGTGAGGGTAAGCATCATCCATGTGGGGGTTTTCGCTTGATTCCGTTCATCAGCTACTCTAGCATTGCAAGATGCCTGCCTTTGAAATGCTTGCATAAATGCGCACTTCAACTTGAAAGTCCTCCGCGTATAGTTGATTCCTCCAAATCGTATCAAACTCCATTACCGTTGTCGCTGGCATGTGGTCCATATTCAATATGAGATTGGAAATGGGTAGACTGACTTTTTTCTTCTCGGTTAATATTACAGTATCATCCATGCTGTGTCCTGACTCCTGAGAGATTGTCTGAATGTTTGATGAATTTATGTTGCTAGAATAACAATCACTAAGATATTAATGTTTACGACAATGTTTTAAAAATTAGATTGGAAGTTAAACGATAAAATAAGAAATTTAAAATTTAAAATGTTCAACTTTTGAAAAATAATTTTTAAAAATTATCCTTATTAATTAAAAAACTTAAATTTTAATTAAAAATAATATTAAATGAAAACTAATTGATTTATTTTAGTTTATAAAATTAATTAGTTTATAAAAATTCACTGACTAATTAATAAATTGATTATTTTAACAATAAAAACTATTAAACTAAATCAAACTGAAAAATTAAAAACTAAACTATAAAATAACCATTTTAAAATTTTCACTATTTATCGACTAAATCGATTCAATTTTTTAAACATTAGTTGACATTATCAATAGTTGATCGTAATGCATGATAATGGTTTTTCGATAATATGGAAAATTCACAAATTTCTGACTCAGATTATATTTTATATTGGTTATAGAAAGTAACACTTTTTATGATTTGATTAAATTATGAATAAAAGACTTTATAATAATATGAATGCAAGCTTGCATTCCGTCACTTCAGAATTAAATGGGAACATGCCTTTGAGCCAAGAAAAAGAAAGGAAAGTGGTTTGACATTTTCTAATGTAATTTCACCTTCATGTCCTTGGGGTCCCATTGATCTGGTCTTGTGACCCATTATTCCACTAAGCCACCCATTGTTTCATATTTTATTTATTTATTATTAGCAGCGGTTATTGATTCATTAGCGCAGTTAGTTATAATAATAATTATTATTGCTATCATTGTTCTTCACTTCACGCGGAAATCCACACCAGTTGTCACGTTTCACGCGCTTTTTCCTTGCCAACGTGACCAACACCATGTCCAGCTTAGCTTAACTCGGCTATGAACATCTTAATTTATTCTGTAAGCTTCACAATTAATCTGTGATCAAAGCTATTTAAAGTTTCAAAGCATAGTTTAAGATTTTTATTTGTCTTGAGTAAATAACGTGTAAGACTATGTATGATTGGGATAACTGGCGCCGAGAGTTTCGGGTCTTGGGTCATGGGTTTAAGTTTAACAGCTAATCAAATCAATTACATTATATCATATGATGTTATTTTTGTCTATTTATTGATTTATCTTATGATTATTTCACTAAAAAGACGTCGTTTAACTCAATGAGCTTTTTTAAGTTTTAAAAACCAGATCGAAAGTTAGTTCGATAAGACAAAAGATTTAAGATTTAAAAGGTTAACTACAATTGCTTTTTTTCAAGTTTAAAAAACCGAACTGATAATATAAAAATTTTAAGATTTAAAAGGTTAACTAATATTAGACTGTCATAAAATTAGTCAAATATTAAATAAAATTAAAGAATTTAAAATATGATTGAAATTTGAAAGAGATTGTTTTTAAATTTAAAATTTAATTAAAAAGATACTATTACATAAAAATTATTTAATTTATAAAAATTGATCGATTAATTAATATATTGATTGAATTTTGACACCAAGAAGTATTAAAATAAATCGAATAAAAAAAGTTAAAAATTAAACTAAAAAATTAGACAATTTAAAATTTTTATAATACGGATTGAATTTTTTAAATATTTATTTTTTGCTTTATTTTCACCGCTAATACTATGAATGTAACTAAACGGTCAACACGATGCCCCGCCAAAAACGTCAAAGATATAGTGGAGGTGTGGAGGGAAACGGCGCCGGACGGCCTGAACTGTGCGTTTTGGACACGTCAACCTATAGAAAAATTTGCTTCCTCTTGTAATAATTGACTGACTGATCATATTATATAGTAATTGTAATTTGCTGAATCTCTCCCCCTCTCTCTCTCGCGTGTCTCTGCCTCTCACTGGTAGTTTCAAAGTTTTCAACAATGGAATTCTCGCAGCTCGCCGGGATCCGAGTTTCTCGATAGCAACGACTTCCAATTGTATCACTTCACGCGTAAAGTTCTTTTATCGGCGCACCTACGCCGTAATCTCTCTCTCACTGTCTCCCATCCTACCGTTTGTTCTTTCTGTTTCTGTTATTTGTCTCTTTCCATTCCGGAATCTATTTTCGTCGAGATTTGGAAAATTCAACGTTTTTATTTGGGAGATATTTTCCACATTGATCTCAGAATCCTGGTCGCTGATTTTGTTTCCTTGTTTTGTTTCACTCGTTTTCCGATTTTCCTTTTCTGTCTCAAAAGATTACCTTCTTGTTTTAAATGACAGATCGTTGAAGTTTGTTGTACCGTATTTATTCTTTTTCTTTTTAGTGTAGTTTGCCTCTGTGATGATCTCTTTGATTCTGTTCGTCTTCATTCGTTTCATTTCAGTGAATGTGAAGTATCTTCTATGCAGTTTACTTTATTCTTTTATCTTTTTCGGTTTTTCAGTTTGTTGTAGAACTGAAGGTGGTGGTGGTGTGAATCGGTGACAGGCCTGAGGAAGCAGCAGCGAGTGGGTGGTTGAATTTAGTGTATGATTAGTGATGTCTGCGAGAGGCCATCAAACGGTGCCGCTTTCGGTGCTGTTAAAGCGAGAGTTGGCACATGAGAAAGTGGAAAAACCGGAGATCTTACACGGTCAGGCCAACCAGAACAAGAAAGGAGAAGACTTTACACTTCTTAAAACCGAATGCCAAAGGATTGTTGGTGATGGGGTCACCACTTATTCCGTTTTTGGGGTAAATCTTGGCCTCTGATGACTTAATTCCAGAATTGGAAATTGTTTTGTCCGTGATCAGATTAGCCTGCTTACTTAGTTGAGACGTCCTATTTGCATGAACGAAACTTTTGTTTAATTTATTGGTAACTGATGTTGGATGTTTGATCAATTGAGTACTTGAGAGGATATTACAACACCTGTTTTGACTTTTTGTCGCCTTTTCAGTTTCTTTAGAGCCTTTGAGATTAAGCTGCTTCTTGTAGTCACAAGTCAATTAATCTGTAGAGTTTTTCCTCAAGTAGGATGGTCATGATGATCTTTTTGCAGTTGTTTGATGGGCATAATGGATCTGCAGCTGCGATATACACTAAAGAGAATCTTTTAAATAATGTCATATCCGCCATTCCTCCAGATCTAAACAGGGATGAATGGTTGGCAGCACTTCCGAGGGCTTTGGTTGCTGGGTTTGTTAAAACAGATAAAGATTTTCAATCAAAAGGTCTGTCCTATTACAGAGAATTCTACATCTTGTTGAGAATGTTGTGAAGTCATCCTCAGATAGACGGATTGACTAATAACAACTTTGTTCATTTACATTCACATTCACATGCTTGTAGTTGTAAGTTGATTATTGTAAATGCTCTTTGAACTCACTCAATCTGTTTTCCTGGTTTTTCTCCTTTCCAGCACAAACATCTGGAACAACTGTGACTTTTGTGATAATAGATGGATGGGTTGTGACAGTTGCCTCTGTTGGTGACTCCAGGTGCATTCTTGAATCTGCTGAAGGTGATATCTATTACCTGTCAGCAGACCACAGGCTTGATAGCAATTTTGAGGAGTAAGTCAGATTCAATGAGTTTCTCAGGTGCCTTCTCTTTGCACGCATATTTTTCACCAAAGTGTTATTTCTTTTTTGTGTTGTATTAGGGTAGAGCGTGTGACCTCCAGTGGAGGTGAAGTGGGACGGCTAAACACTGGTGGTGGGGCGGAGGTATTTGTCACTTGTCTTACACAATCTTGTTCTTTTTACAAGGTTTTGTCTGCTGTTTGCAAAGATTTTTGCTTAATTAGTTAGCTTGATATTAGATTCTTATTAGTGCAGTACTGTAGTTGTAAAGTATTTAAGCTGTGTTTATGCATAGTAAGATGTCTTGTGATAGTTTTGAACCGTGTCAAATGCTCAAAATGTTATGATAATCTATATCCAAGACATGTATATATGAAACTGATGCTTAGATGCTTTTCTACTTGCTTGTTAATTTTTTGTAGATCGGTCCTTTGAGATGTTGGCCTGGTGGCTTGTGTCTTTCACGATCTATAGGAGATGTTGATGTTGGAGAATTCATTGTTCCTGTTCCTTATGTGAAGCAAGTTAAGGTTGGTCCTTGGAGATGTAGCATACTTGCATGTACTGTTCCTTTGATATGTTCTTGTCCACTGAGAATTATAAGCTTATCTCTTCTCAGGTCTCTGTTGAGGATTGTGGCTTTATCTTGTCCCTGTTTTTATTAATTTATAAAATGTGCAGTTGTCTACTGCGGGAGGTAGGATTATCATCTCAAGTGATGGTGTTTGGGATGCCATATCTGCAGAGGTGGCACTTGATTGTTGTCGTGGGATGCCAGCAGAAGCTGCAGCCTCCCAGATTGTGAAAGTATGATAGTGCTAGCACTCTGATGTACTTTCTTACGCTTAAGATTTTTAAGTTGTTTTGGCAACAGGAATTTTGATGTTGACCCTCACTTCAGTTTGCATAGATGAATGGATGTAACATATGACATATCAGAATTTACATCTTCAGATCAATTATTTCTGACTGTAGTATTTGTTATTTGTTACTTTTTTAGGAAGCAGTACAGCTGAAGGGACTTAGGGATGATACCACCTGCATTGTAATTGATATATTACCTCAAGAGAAGCCACCTGCTCCTTTGCCAACACCGAAGAAGCATAGTAAAGGAGTGTTCAAGTCCATGTTTCGAAAAAAATCTTCTGAAGCAGCTCCTCAAATTGATAAAAAGTATGCAGAACCAGATGTTGTGGAAGAACTATATGAAGACGGATCTGCTATGCTTTCAGAAAGGTTGATACTGTGAAGATGATCTCTGTTGGCTATTTCTTTTTCCTTCTGGGTTTCTATGTTGAGCCTTTTGTGGTTAAAGAGTGCTTTGTTTGTATGTTGACTTGCCTGGGTGGATACATATTACTTATGTTGGCACAACTGTTTGTCTACAAGGTGGAGCTTTTACTGTATTAACATGAGGCACTGTTTTATTGGATGCAGGTTAAATACGAAATATCCCCTGTGCAACATGTTTAAGTTGTTTATGTGTGCGGTCTGTCAAGGAGAGATAAAACCTGAAGAAGGCGTCTCAATACATGTGGGTTCAACAATTTCAAGAAGATTACGTCCCTGGGATGGCCCTTTTCTTTGCTCAAGTTGTCAAGAGAAGAGAGAAGCCATGGAAGGCAAAAGGCCATCAGGAGGTACAGTAATTTTTCTCTGTACGAGTCATTCAAAAGTTTCCTTCTTTGAAAGATTGATAATTGAGTCTGTTCTTGTTCTATTTTAACAGATAGGCACAGTAGTGAAAGTGACTAGAATCAGAGGCTGTCATTCGCTGGGAGTCCAGCTTAAATGGAAAAATGGAACTTCCTTACAGTATTAATTTTTGAAGGGATATTTGCCCATGTCGATCCATTTATATTATCAAAGCACACACTTGGATCTCTTTTTAGGAGTTCCCTTGCTGCAAGTGTGAAGATTCGAACTAAAGCTACTAGCATTGTTGACATAAGTTTCTGACGTGAAGCATTTTTGAAGGAGATTGATAAGCTCACCGGCTGATCAACACACCAGGAGTTCTTAAATTTTCCAACTGAGTCATCCCTCTCCTGTTCACAGAGCTGACTTCAAATGCCTGAAGGCTGCTTCATTTGTAATGTCACAATATAAGGATCTTTTACAATTACTTGATACAGATTCATCCCACATTAGGGGAAAAATTCGATAATCAGTTGTTGAATGAATTTGTTCATGTAAAAAGTCGCAACTTGGTCGATTAGGTAAATCTTAGGATAGGATAATTGGCTATCAAACGTTTTTAATTCATTCAAAAGATAATTCCATGTTGTTTGTTAATCAGCCATTCCTTTCGGTGTGGCTTGTTAGCAGTAAACAATATTCTCTCTCTTTCTTAATTTGTGGCTTGCTCCTGACTGGTTATCTTTGAAGCTTTTAGAAATTCGCTTGTGACTTGGTCAAGGAAGACTCTGATAAGCTTTGAACCCGTCCAGACAGTGTGATGTATTCCCATCAAGGCTATTGAAATGCAGGCTCTTTTAAGTTGTTATTCCTTTTGCTTATGTTGAGTCTTGTCTGATGGGTAGTGGCCTCGAGCACGGCTTAGCGTTTCCTGTGGCTCCACATGATTGGGACCATCCCTTTCGGGACAATATGTGGACATTTCCTGGCTGTACCTTCGCATGGTAGTCAAATTGCATGTGAACTAGTTGTGTTCTTAATGGAGACTTCTGTTGTATGTTTCTTCTTGTTTTGAATAACTTATTTTGTCATTTGTAAGAACTTCAATGTCAAAACGTTTCCATACGCCATCTCCAACCCTTTATGAATAGACACATCTCAAACTACAATTCTCATTCATTTCACCTAGAAAGATGATAAAATCTTCAGTCCTATCCTGGAGGCAATTTTCGTGTCAGAACTAATGCCCCAAACTCTTAGAGATTTTAAAGTCTTTTGCTTCTGGTCTCCGTGGACCCGTAGGTGGTGATTATGTAGTTTGACAACTCACACGTGATGAGTCTTTGAGGATAAACATTCATCGTCCAAACTTTTTACTGCATCAGCATACTCCAACTTACATTCAAATCAAAAAGACTTATCACATGTGATGTGATTCTGAGGAATAGAAGAAATCATCTTCTCTTTTTCCCTATCCTAAGACTGACTCTCAGGCTCTGTCTTCTGAAGGAAGAATATTAAGTACAAAGATTATAAAGAATAGACAGTGGCAAAAGCAGAAAAATGGCATGTATTTGCATCAAAGGAAAGGATCTAATGGCAGCTGACCATGAAACTTTTGTTTTCTTTGTACATCCTCCCTCCCTTCATTTCATTCTGGTTTTTAATCTTATTATATAATAATAGAGAAAAGGGTGTTTGAATTAGAGAGGATGTGCATGGACGAAGAGTGCATCCAAAAGAAGAGAGAAAATAATGGCTCCATGATTGAGATGTTGACCTAAACACAAAACATATATAACTCCTCTTATGGACGAACTGGACCACTGTGCACACACGTGTGTGTGGGGTCTTCCCACTTCTTTACCTAACAGCTGTGAAACATCTGGTTGTTTTTGTTTTCTTCAAATAACTATCTTAGGAAAAGAAAAGAAAACCCATATTGGAAGTTTGAAATAACTAAATTAATCTCCCTACTTTAACTTTTTCCGGAAAATTTCATATTTTCCTTTGTTGCGTGTCTTGGTATTACACTTGAGTATGATTGAGTTGAGAAATGTAATTGCGCCAAAGTCGTTCTTGTTGGGTATGGTGGGGTTCGGTCCTTCAACTGAAAACAAACCATTTGGTTTCATGTCTTATCATAATTAGAAATTAAAGAGCGATTTCTCTTTAGATCCCAGATTTCTGTTCATTTTCAGGTATAATACTAACAGATATACATCACTATATTTAGAAACCTATGAGACCGTACACTCTTACCAATGTACCTTAGGAGAGATTGGTGTTAAACGTAGTAATTACAATTCTAAGACCCCAAGTACCTGAAGAGCAAGTGTTTGGTTTGGCAATTCTGATCTAAGCTTTTTGTGGGCAAGTTTGGATGGGTTCAGCTATTCTGTATCTACTCTGTTCTATAAATATTTATTTATTTTATAAATTAGACCTGTAAAAATTAAGTAAATGGATGTTCATGGTATAATGGAAACAGATTTTGAGAAGGACCCACCGACATTCAAAGAGTTGCTTCGGGCACCACACACTCTTTTGTGAATATGCTAAGAATAATACAATCAAGATAAAAGCCCACCCAAGAAAAAGGGTGATTCAAGTGGTAGAGAGAACTGAAGATTAGGAATTTGAGTTTCTATCTTATTCAACATTTTATGTAAAGGATAAGGTATATTCAAAGCTTTTTATTAGCTATTTACCTTATTTTAATTACTAGTTATGTAATTGATTTTAAATTATTGATTTATCAAATAAATTTTTATTAATTTATTACATAATATATGATATAAAGCTTTTTTATTAGCTATTTAATTGATTTTAAATTATTAATTTATTAAACAAAAGCTTTTTGTTAGTTTTTTAGTTGATTTTAAATTACTACTTTATCAAATAAAAGCTTTTATTGGCTATTTAATTGATTTTAAATTAATAATTTATCAAATAAAAGTTTTTTAACTACCTCATTTATTTTAAATTAATAATTTATTTATTATACATAATTTTATACTACTTTATTTATTAAAAACTTTTTGTTAACTATTTAAGTGATTTTGAATTATTAAGTTATCAAATAATTTATTTATTATATATTATTGTTTATATACTAAGAGTTTATAAGTTATTACATATTCCCACGTAATAATTTATTTTACAATAATTTAATAAGCGAGTTAAGGGGTTTCAATTACTTTTGTAGTAAAGACATATGAAGCCAATTGCTGATTGCCACGAACTAAAACGAGCCTCTCACTCCCTCATTCTATCACCATCCCTCTCCACTTCCAAATTCTTCAACACGTTCCCATTTGGTTCCTCATACCATTGATCCTTCCGAAAAGGTTTTGGCAACATCTGTAGGTCTCAGGAACAAAGAGAAAAGGATAAAAGTGAAGAGCTCCTTCTTCTACTGCAACAAACAGATCTTGTCAGTTCTTCAGGAAAGTCCTGTGACGATGGAAATTCAGCAGCATCCAAGCACCAGAGAAAAGTTTGAAGGTGGAAAAATAAAAGAGGAGGCAAAAGATAAGGACCTGAAAGCTAAGCAGCAGGAAACAACAACCTCTGCTTCTCCACCTTCTTCGTCTTCATCTCCTTCTCATGAATTCTCCTTCGCAATCTCTCTTCACTCTTCTTCAACACCAGTTCCTGATAAGGCCAAAAACCAGCCAACATTTGCTATTGATTTGTCTCCAGCTGATGACATTTTCTTCCACGGTCATTTGCTTCCTCTCCGCCTCCTCTCTCAGCTTCCTGTGTCTCCCCGCTCGTCGACCAACTCCATGGACAGCTTCACACTTCCCATCACGGACTTGTTAGAAGACCAAAATCCCAGAAAGAGTACCAGCGACTGCATCATAAACGATCACAATATCAGCAATATGAATTATAGTTATGATTGCAACCAGAAAGGCAAACACTTCCAGAGCAACAACATCGAAGCAAAGGGAAGAAGCAAGCCAAAGTCTTTCTCTTTATTTGGATGGCGAAAAGGTTGTGAAGTTAAAGATGGTGAAGATAAAGAGAAGCAAAAGAAAAGGCTGAGGTTCGATTTGACTCACGTACTTAAAAGATACGTGAGGATGGTGAGGCCTTTGTTGTTCTTCAGAGGAAGGAGAGACAATCTTCAATTTCACAGACAACCTTATTCTTTTTCAGGGAACTTAAACATGAGAAACAAGCATGAGTTACGAGGAAGGAGAGGTGAATTCTCTGCTCCTGTCTCGATGAGGACATCTCCGACCAACAGTGGTCATCTTCTTGCAACGACATCATTTCCTCCATATACTAGTGACAGTACCATGGAGGAGTTGCAAGCAGCGATTCAAGCTGCTATTGCTCATTGCAAGAACTCCATCAGAGCTTCGGAAGAGTAGATCAAATGCTAATATATAGACTGTATAGATATAAATTTTCCTGTTGAACTCTTCTTATTCCGTTGTTGTATACCTGCGTACAAACTGATGCTTATATACAAGTGAAAACTGAGTTCGAAATTAAGATATTTATATAGGTTTTAATGAAGTTCTATAGCTTTAATCTCGTTCTTCTCATCAAAATCTATTCTGCTTCGTGACCTTCCAGAGTTTGAATGATTATTGTTAGTGTGATTTCATCATGGCGACACTGATTGCCCGCAAGAATCGGGATTTGTCTTGTGTCTAGTGGAGTAAATTTCCAAGTTTTTTTTTCCTGAATCTGCTGTCAACCTTTTTGTAAAAAACAAGAAGAATACCAATCACAATTCGCGAACTGATTGATTAAAGTTCCCTGTTCATCTCTGATTATGATGTCTTCTCAAGATTATTGCCTATGAGTGAAGTTATACCCTCCATCTATAGGAAGTATACTATAAGACAAAATCGACAATATATTTAATCAGAAAGAGATTGATATTTCATAAAATCAAATTAATATGCTAAAACAAAGAGAAAGGTTGCAATAATGGTTCCCTGCCATCAGGATTATGCCTGGCTTTCACGAATTATTAAAGACAAATCTGAATCACATAATGTTTTCTTTTTCCCAGTTAAGAGACCTAAATAGTAAATCTACATAAACGATTGAGGCACTTAAAGATTGGAACTTCAGGATAAATCTCACTAGCAGAAAGTTCTGCAAGTAGAAAAAGGAAACAGAAAAAAAAAACTGAAAAGCGATCGATCAAGTCTCCAACGTTTCAGGAAAAGTGTACGAATGAGAAAGAAAAGAAGAGTGAAAACCCATCTTTGGTCGCTTAATCAGAGTTGTAGGTGGAATGAAAAGAAATGTTCAATTCAGGCAAAATTCAGTACTAGCTAGGTACAACAGTGTTAACCATTAATAACAACGTGGAAGGTATACGGTCTACATTTACGTACCAAAGATGACATAGCTTGCTTCACAATAACATATGTAGTTAACGAGAAAGAAGATAGGTTGTAATGATGTCTTCCCCTTTTAGCATGCCAAAGTAAACCTGACGAAAAGGGCAAGTGGCTGCTGGGCTTGAGTATGAAAACTCATGGTGGATATAGTTAACAATCATTAGTTAATTAATACCAAGTAAATGAACGCATATTTCTTCCGTCTGTAACTAAAGATTGCATCTTTTTCTAAAGAGAAGTCAACAAAGAGAATTAAGAAGTACAATTGGATTACCAAACAGAAGACTCGTTCAACATAGTTTAGGTGCGCATAAGTCATTTGCCAAGCCATTTTTTCCCTCCTACTGTGAGAAAATTTCAACGATGCAGCCTGAAACTTTGAATTCGAGAACGACAACACATTTAGCAAGAATGAGAAATCTGGAAAGGTTCAATAGTATGTAATCTTACCATGAAATGATAAAGATGATATTTCTAAATACAATTAACAAAATAAACAGAGAAAAATTGGTAGGAAGTTGCTAATTGAACAGACTTAAGCCTTTATGCAAATTTGGGCTGTATCTGATTAGGGCTTTGCAGTTGGGTAAGAGAGAGTTGGGTAAGAGGGCTAGGCAGGGAAGTAAATCTCGCTGAACATAATTGCAATTACAACTCTCAAGCAACGCAATCTGTGATCTTGAAGTTTAGATCTTTACGTGTGAGCTGTCACAAACTTGTAGTCTTATCCAAGTTCTTGAAAAGCTTATGGGGCAGGACAATCTGCTTAAGTATTTTTTATGGGTATCTGAAAAACCGAAAGTTATTTCGATAATAATCACACACTTGAAAGAAAAACTTCCCGACGAGTTATAACAATTCAGGCACATTTGCAAGTGTCATTTCGTGATCAACAATTCCATATCCCCACAACATTTCTTAGTTGCATTTTAGGATGTTCTTAATGTTTTATGAACCCAGGACAAAGTAAAAATAAGAAGCCTAATGAATACACAATAGGTAAATATATAAACTTCAAAAACATATTTTTATTACTAAAATTCAATATTTATATATACGTAACTCAAGTCATAAGCCTATATGATCAAAAAAACACTAAGGCCAAATGATCATAATAGCAGCTAACAACTTCTTGCAAAAACTAGGGGCTAAAAGATGTAGATGAAGATTTGCTTCACGATTTTCTCCTCCTACCTTGTCAAGAGCCTTCTGCT
>JAOQMM010000006.1:2731590-2746518 GCA_027563515.1 Erythroxylum platyclados
TTGGGGTTTGATCCTCTTTGTTGTACTTCACTTCATTATTTTTTCTAATATATTTATTTAACTTTTCAAAAAAAAAACTTCTTGCAAAAATCAACGATAACAAAATTACTAAAAACAGTAATAATGACGACAAAATAGCAATGGCAACAACTATACAACAACATCAAATTACAAAACACCAAGTAGCTACAAAACTGCACTAATAAACACAGATAATCATGAAAAATGATTTATTTGCATATTTCTATATACAAAATCATCAACAATAGTATCAAGATCAATATTATTTAACATATCATTCTTGATGCATAAAATAGTCAAAACATTCATCATTTCTTATGATATTGATAACCTCAAGTAGATTTTCAATAATTTTAATTTTGAAAAATTTCTCTCAGATAATACTACAATCACAGGCACAATTAGTAGTATTCAATAAGCAATTAAAATATTTGGATAACAATATGTAGCTTTAACAAATTCAAAAATTTCAATCATTGATATTGACTCATTTGGTAAAGTCATTTGCAATACTTTTAATTCAGAAAAAAGATCATCTAAATTCACATCCAACTGATTGTTATAAGAAAAAGTAGTTGTAAAATTAGTGCAACATTCTCTTAGTTTATTTTCATCAAACGACCTTAACTTTATTTAATCAAATAAGAATCCAAAAATACTTTCAAATGTCGTTAATTGCTCAAATCTATTCTTCAACTAAATAATTGCCACATCTACAATAACTAGAAAATAACTAACTCTAAAAGGCTTCTCAACTGATTGTATTTCTTCGTCATGATCGTTTTCGTCAAATTGTCTTTTCCTAATAATACGATATCTAATTGGAAGTGTAGACACTACATTCATCTCATGTGCAAGGCTTTTGATAATATTCATACTAGAGATAAACCCTTCATTTCTATATTTCTTAAAAATACCATTACACCTTCTAATTGCTCAATGATAACGTTAACGCACATAGATTTAGATTTCAAGACCATGTTAATAGCAAATAAAATATCATACCAAACATCAATACCAAGTAAAAACTCAAAACTCTCAAGTGCATTAACCAAACTTTCTGCTTAACTATTTGACTTAACATCATCACAAGATCTAAACAATTCCACCAAAGCCAATCTAATTTGAGGAAATTTAATAGAGAATTAGACAATCATTTCACTATTAAGCCTAGAATATTATTAAGTAAAACCTTCTACTTTTTAAGAGAACTTGAAAATAATGCATATATGCAGTACACAACTCCAAAAAATAAAATAACTTTAACACAAGAATGCGCCATATCACTAAGAGTAAGACTAAGATTATGACAAGCATATGACATATATAATGCTCTCGAATTTATTTCAAGTAATCACTTTTAAACCCCTTGGTACTTTCCTTTCATATTAGAACCATTGCCATAACTTTGATTCCTCCCTCACATCTTGGACATTAAAATCAAAAGACTAAAATGTATCCATTAATTCATTGAAAAGTCTTAATCTAGATTTGTTTTCTACCTTCAAAAACTCTAAAATTACTCCTCTATTTTTATTTTATTACTTGACATATTTACACTTTGTACTACTAGACTCATTTGTTCTTGATAGCTCACATTTGGGGTATAATCAAGAATTATAAAAAAGTATTTCACCTATTTAATGATCATTATAGTAGAACTTCTAATACTAGATGCCAAAAGAGAAATAAACTCTTTTTGAATATTGTGACCAAGATAATGATGATGAATTTCATGATTTTGAATGTGTCTAATATGATCTTGCATTATCTCATAAAATTTAGCAATTATCTCAATCAATTCCAAAAAATTACCATTACTATCTTGGTAAAATTTCTCATTAGATTCTTGAAAAGCCAAATTATATTTTACAAGACATTTGACAATAGAAACTATTCTTATCAAAACTTGTCTGTAATGTTCTTTCTCCTTTATAATTTCTTGTTGTAAATCTTTATCAATTGTTTGATTTGTACTCAATCTTACTCTTAGTTCATTCCAAGTCTTCATGTTAGTTATATGCTCAACACTATTTCCATGTTCTTTGAGTCTCTCACTAAGATGCTTTTAATTTCTAAATCCATCATTTGTTAATACATTTTGTTTGATATTAGATTTGAAAAAATTACAACAAAAATAATATAATTTATCGACATGTTTAGAGTAAACCAACCATTTTCTATATGTAATCTCCCCATTGCTCATTTTTCTAGAATAATAAGAATATAAAAATGTCGAGAACTATTGTGTAAAGGAAACATAAGATTCAATTCCTTTATAGGCCCTTTTTCAACTAAAATATCTTGTATTTATTGTTAAGATTATCTAAATTTCTAGGATCATAAATATCCAACAAAGAGATTGGTTACTCATCTGCCTTTAAATTTTCTAAATTAGATGCATTTGTTACATATTCATGCTTACTTAAATTACTAACATCTTCGTTAATATGAATCTCATCACTTAAATTTTTATTAGATTGTTCAAAATTACCTTCATTTAATTCCTTAGGATTCTCACTAGAGGAGCCTACTTTTTTAAAAAATTTATTGATAAATCTTTTTTCGGTATTCTATTAATTGTTCCACTCATTTTCTTTTTTTTTTTTCTTCCTTTTTTCACTTTTAGACAAATACTTTTTAGAAAACATCATATAAAACAATTATTACATAATTAGACTAGAAAAAGAACAAAAACACCTTTCACATTGGAAGAAGGAGGCAAGCGTAACAGAACAACAAATAGCTTTACTATATATCACAAAGATATATCAATGATCTTATATATCTTTGACAGAGGAAAAAAAAACAAAAAGCAAAATTTAATATCCTATATTAAAAATGGAAAACAAAGAGCAAACTTTTATGATAAAAACTATCATACTCAAAATCAAATTTTGATTTTTCAAGTAATTTTAAAACATTGAAAACTATCATTGAACCACTTTTCACTAAAGAGAATAGAGATTAACAATAATATTCACATTATAGAAACATTGAAACCATATTTCATTAATAATCTAAGAAATTAATTTTATACACACAAAATCAACCAAACTTATAAATTAGAAATTGCTAATTATGACTTAATAAATTAAAGAGAGATAAATTACAATTGAAGAAAGAACTAAGGGATAAAAATATTTCATTTGCGAAATGAAAGTGAAATAAATTATCCAGATAAATTTTAATTCGAATGAAAATTATACTGAGAATTACAATTGACAAATATCATCCGTAATCAAATTGAAAAATTTCAATTTATCTAGATAAATTGCAATTGGAAAAAGAAGTGAAAGAGAGATAAATTATGCCTATAATCTAATATGAGTTTTAATTTGAAAATAGAAAATTCTACCTAGATTGAAGAATTATCATTCTTGTAATCAAATTTGTACTTTTTATCCAATCTCTCGATCAAAAGGGCTACCAAGAAAATCCAAAATTAAAAAAAAAATTGAGTTGAGACTTGAGAGAGTAAATGAGATGCATTTTTTTTTTACTTATATGAAAATGATGTTGGTGAAGACAAGGTTAAGGCAAAATTCTTGAATTTGAAGGCAGAAGGCAATGGTCTAATAACTAATGGAGCAATTGGGAGTCGATTGATTGGATTTGGAGCGATTGATCTTTGGTTTGGAAATCGAAAATTGATGCTTGACTTTGGAAAAATGAAAATCCCAACCACCATTGATGGAAGCCACAAATCCATCAGGATTTGTCTCTTCTTCTCTCTCTCCTTTTCTCTCTCTGTTGATATTTAATAAGGGGCGGGCGACTAACGTGATGATAATTGAGTAATGAGGACTTGTGGTTTTGCTATTATTCTAGTCTCCAAAATTTTCAGATGACTTTTTGTAGCTTTTTAATATTTTTTTAATTATAAAGGTTGACTGACTTTCAGTGACTGAGCCACCCATGACCTTAGACCTAGGTGAGCGTCTTTCTTGTCCTTACTAAGAGTCGGGCTTGATTACATTGTTATTCCATGCAATTGTAAAATGGAATAGGATGATATCAAAATCGACGGCAAAAGTATGACATGAGATTTTATTCTATAGGACAAGATTAACTCATTCGGATGAATCAAGTCCTATCATTCTTTCCCGCGTTAGAAGATTTAAACGTTCTAATAAGACCTCAAATTGAAGGTTCCCTTATCAGAAATTTCTAGTCAAATTCTACAATTAAAAGCCTGATTCAAGTCTAATTGAGGACTCAATCAATCAGCAGGATACACAAAATTGTTGGTTCACCTTAGTATGCAGGTGTGCCTGAGGATAAACAGACCAGGAATAGATAAGCATGGTTGAGACAGACAGTACTGTCAATAAGTTAGTTGTGGATGAAAGGGAATAGTCATTCTGTCCTGGTAGTGAATGATTATTGAATGTGGTGCATGTTGTTGTCCTTTTTTTTAGAAACACTCAATCTAATGCATGTTTCTACCTGGGCTATGGTCTCTTATTCCAACCAGTCAAAGGTCCATGTGCGAATTTAATATCCGCTGTCAAATGTTTCCCTTGATAGTCTATAGGAGGGCTCTAATTCATTTACCTAGTCGTATGGGGACTTAAATGGACATCCATGTGCAGTATGGTTCCACCCTGAAGGCCGATGGCATTGGAACACCTTCATAAGCAGTTTGTAATAGACGTGTCATTCCTGAGGCCATGTCATATATCAAGCTATGTGAGTGGTGAAAGTTCAGAGGTTTTCAATTCCCAGACACTGTAGATACTTATAACTCGGTCAAAACTTGTCTTCAATTCAACAAACCCACCAACCTTTCTTCCCCAGAACCAAAGATATCTGAGCCAAATTTGACTTGCAGGTGGTGATATTGCATGCTTAGGCAGGGGAACTATCAAGTTAAAGTTACGTGTCCCATTGCCTTTTGATCTTCTGCCTCATAACTAAACTTTTAGAGATCACAGCGAAGCTTACACAAAACCATGATACAATCGAACGACTTGGATCAAGTTACACATCACTCCACCCTTTATCCTATATTCAGTTGTGATGATTAAGGTGTGAAAAAGTTCACGAACTTCAAAGTTTAACATGTTCAATAAGTTTGAATAAACAACATCAAAAAGTATCAAACTTTTTCTATCGAAGAGGCACAGACCAGAAAGTTGGCCCCAAAACTTATCCAACGCCACGAACAAACACCTGGCTACTCCGAGAACTGGCGAACATGGCGTGTCTATTGAGTTACGTCGTGTGTCATCTAGTAGACACGCGGTTTTTTCCGACCACCTGTCATCTCAAAGAAGTGTTCATATAGGGGAAAATCAAAACTTGTGGCTCGATGTCTGGTCCCCACTGGACCTCCTCAACATCCCAGGTGCTGACGTGTCATGAACGGCCTACTTCTCTTGACATTTCCAAATTCAAAGCTTTCTTGAATGTGCGGGAGATCGGGAACCTGGTTAGTTTCATCCCAAATTTCTTATCTTTGTTTATTTACGTTTCCATTCCATATATGTTTCAGCTTTTGTTGGTTATATAAGTGATATGATTGAAGACTAAGTGTCTTTTAAATAACTGTAGCCGTAGCACATTCGAATAATTAAAATAGAATATGCCTTTATTGCACCAACTGCTTTTCTTTCTCATTGCTTCTGCAGGTTTCTCATTTGGGTTGTCCTTATAATGTGTTCTTGTGGTTTGCGGATAGTTATTGATCTGTAATTGAAGCCTTCTTCTTCTCTGTGTCTTAATTTGAGCTGTTGAGTTGAAAAGGTTAGGAATTTTGTTTCATAAACATCACTTTGGTTCTTTGGGTGCAAAAGAAGGGACCTTTGCTTTTCTTGTGTTCTCTGTGCTATAAAAAAAATTATATTTAGAGTTGTTATTTAAAGTTTGGGCTTTGATAGAGAAGCTGCGTGGAGACACCGGAAGGCTCCCAAGTGACTGGAGTTACAGGTTTGAGGTTCTCGAGTTATAGAACTCAAAATTTTGCGGGGTTCATCTCTCGTGGTCTTTTGAATTATGACCGAATTTTGACATTTATGATCTGGTGAGCTAAGAGAGATAAGGTTATAAGATGTATGCTATGGGGAGGCTAGGTAACTATATTTCTGGGGGCTTGTATACTGTCTCTGGCCCTTTTCATGTTTTTGGTGGAGCTGTGGACATCATCGTGGTTGAACAACCAGATGGAAGCTTCAAATCTTCTCCTTGGTATGTCCGGTTCGGTAAATTTCAGGGAGTTTTGAAGGCCAAAGAAACTATAGTTAACATTAGTGTTAATGGAGTTGATGCAAATTTCCACATGCATCTTGATCAAAGAGGACAAGCCTACTTTCTCAAAGAGTTAGAAGGAGAAGGAGATTCTATGGTGTCTCCTTCATCTTCTAGTGATGAGATGGATGGTCAATTTCAGAATAACATGATCGTGAAGTCTAAAAGTTGTGATTTTGATGCTAATCAGCCAGACTCAGCTGGCCAGATTGATGAAACTAGTGGGAAAATTGTGGCTAGAACAAATACTCCTCGGTCAAGGATTCTAGGGCTTGCTTTTAGACGGAGGTCTTCAAAGAATGGTAATTATCAAGTGGTAGATGATAGTTCTCCCATGGCTCGAATAGGTTCGTTAGAGCGTGCTGAGCTTGCAGCCAACCTCTTGGAGGTGAATTGGTCTACTAATCTTGCCATTTCTAAGCCCAGGAAAGGTGACACTTTGCTGATTTCTAGTTCTCATACCTCGCATGGCAAGGGGGATGAAAAAATGCACAATGGTGGGGAACAAATCGGCCATGTAGAACTTTCTATAGAGGACACACTTGAAACTAATGTGAACCATTGCAAATTGGCTGATCAAACTATATCCTGTGAAGTGGTAGGCGACAAACCATGGTCCAGTTTTGAGAGTCTGCAATACTCTGTTGAAAAAACTACTTTGCAATCATGGACTGCAAGTACCATGGAACACATTGTTCAGACTTCCTCGCCATTATCTACAAGTGTTTTGGAAGAAAAGTATGAAACATCTCATATTTCAAGAAATATTGATGATCATACGGCAGAGAATGTTGATGGTGGTGGTGGCCTTACGAACGCTCTGTCTGATGTGATTACACCTGAGGCGCAAATCTCATATGGCATTCAAGCATGCCTTAGTCACAGGTCTGCTGAAGGTCCACCTTATGATGAAAGAATCATTGGCCTGCCAAGATTTGCCAAAGCTGAGGAGGAAATTGAATCTAACAGGTCGCAAACCTTTCTGCATTGTGAAACATCAGATAGCTCAATAATGAATCTGGATGGTTCAAGCGCACAAATTCATCAAACTGTCGCTATTGCTAGTGAAGGACCAACGGAACTACTCTTTAATCCTGAAACGTTGAGGGAAACAGCTAGGGAACTCTTACCTGAGGTAAAACTTCCATCAATGCCTTTCAATTAATTGTTAGCAATTTAAGGTTCAAATATGGGAAATCACAGCTAGAACATCTCTTGTCCCAATTGAGAGTTCTTAGGAAGGCAATATGGATATTAATATTCAGTTTGGGTTTGTCTTGGCAAATTCTACATGACAGTAAGTCCTTATCTCTTAAAATATCAGGGAAAGGGGATAAAACGAATTAAGCAGTTTGACAAATCTTGTCAAGTATGTTATGTAGAAAGCTCGGTTCATGTGTTTGCGGTGGCTGCAATTCTTTTGTTCTTTTATTTTGTCTTTCATTAGAACTGCACCCTAGTTAACTTTATTACAGAACAAAAATCACATAATTTTGACGTCTACCCCAAACTTGGTGGCTGATATAGTTGTGGTCCATTACGCAAGCTTAACCTGCGTCTGCTGGCATTCTGATTGGCAAATCAATCACTGTTAGCTGTAAATTGGGTGGGTCCAAACCTAGCTCACGTGACATTGTTGTTTGTTGAGTTGAGTTCAAAAACTGTGGCCGTTTCCACAGTTCCTGTTTTCTTTGCACCTAAACTACAAATTAATTTACTCCTTCAATTGATATTCACTTTAATTCCTCAAATTTTTGACACTATGTTATTGAATGTTTTCCATCAGCAAGCAGAGACTATTGAACTGGATATGGAACAAGTTGATGCTTTTGATCACTGTTCTCAAAGAACAAGCTCATGCTCTTCTTGTGCATTGAAACCTGACGTCTCACTAACAATCACTCAGGTTATCAGTGTCAATCATGATTCGCTTAATGAAGTTGATTCGAGGAATATCTGCACCATAGACAGCTTTTCCAATCCATCTGGTGATCTGCACAAGGAGATTATTGGTGATTCAGACTCTGTCCCGACGCAAGATGTATGTACTCTATCACTCCAAAGTTCAGAGAACGAACAATTCCTTTTTAATGATCTTGATGAACTTGAAGTCACGGAGATGCATTGTCAATCTAATTTACCAGACAATTCTACTCCTTTTTGTCTGGAAGGCTATGAAGAAATAAAAGGATCAGGGAGGATAAATGATGAGGCCTGTTCATTGACAGAAATTCAATCAGATGGTCTGGAAAGCTTGATAGAAAGTTCATATGCAGCATCAAGTCCCGTTGCTATTCCTGAAGTTCATGACTTTACTGTTACAGAAGTTGGCTGGCCAGCAAATTCATTACCTAATTTGTGGTCTCCTACTCAAGTGCTGGATAAGGATTATCTCGGTTGTCCTCTAAGTCATTCACTAGACTCTAATTCCATGTCATTGGAGTGGAGAGGTCATGGCACAAATGAGGCAAATATGAATTCAGATTCAGAAAAAGAAAACCAATCACCACTTGAGCATTCTAACAAAGATGGTATTCACATCTTAGCAGGTCTTGAAAATGGTGTCCACACTCCTGTTGGTAAGAGAACTTTGATACGTTATTATGCTCTTTCCTTCTCTCTCTCTCTCTCTCTCTCTCTTCCTTCAGGTAGCTAATGGATTTCACGTCCTTTTGAGCACTAGTATGGGGTCATTTTTGGTTTAGTTTTAATTTCATTGTTAATGGACCCGTTGGTTCTCATGGTTAGTACCAATAACAATTTTTACTTGTAATAAACGTAGAATTAAAATACTATAGGAATTTATTTTCCCTTTCACTGAGAAATGATAGTATTGCTAAAGGTTTATCGGCTATATTTGATGAGCATTAAGGCATTTAATACTTCTTCCTAGCAACAAATGTAGATTTTCAGGCCACTCTTCTTTTGGCGTAGATGTCTGTTTCTGAAGACATCTTACGTGAAGGAATAAATATCAAAGCTACCTTTCTCAAGCATTAGATGCTGAGATGCCAGACATATTAAATTAACTTCTCAAGTTCCTCAATTCTAGAGAACTACAGGGTTGTTCTCAGCATCCATGGCTATTTCTTGCCATTGGATGGGCTGCTGTTATTGTTCTATGAATTTTAGCAAGTAGCAAATAAAACAAATGTGAAACAAGAAGGATGGCTTATGTCATGTTGATCAAGATTAGGAGTATTTTGCAGGGGATCCATCAAAACCGGTTGTTGCTTCCAATGTAAGTTGGAAACTTTGGCCCTTCTCTCTCAAAAAGTCAAGATCCAGGAAGATCACGCAGCCAGCTGTGGGTGATTCCAAAAGTTCTACTTCTGAGAAAGCATCAGAGAGCAACATTAATTTGGAGAGAGATACTAATATGCCTAATTCCAACCGCAAAAGAAGGATGGTGAAAGCAAAATCTCCAACATCTGAACAGCTGGCATCCTTGAATCTGCAATGGGGGAGTAATTCAGTTACCTTCACATTCTCAACTTCAATGTGGGGGCAGCAGAAGGTTATTCTTTCTTGCATTTAGGGCCTACTCCCTTTAATTTATTTTTAAGTTTTTACTACTTTTGCTTATGATTCTATTCTCGAAATTTTGTTTTGTATTTTCCTTTTGGTGAAACCTAGTCATATTCTGCTTAACAGGTTGAGGCTAGGATATATTTATGGAAATGGAACACTCGAATAGTGATCTCGGATGTTGATGGTACAATTACAAAGTAAGAGCTAGTGTATTTCTCTATTCCTAGAGACTTTGTTTGTCTTTTGAGTTCCACCTGATTAACATGAATATTGATATTTATGGTTCAATTTTGCTTCTTGCATATTTATCGTTTTGAGATTAGTCATGCACACCAATACTCCAACCTGAATAAACCTATGCGTGCCGCAAATAAGTACTTATCGTTTGTTCTTGAATTGAAAGGTTAATCACATATGTCTAATCAAAACTCGAGGTGAAACCCAGATCATCTGGTTGCTGAGACAGCGAATTCTTCATTCCTTTCTACTGTATTCATCATCACATGAAATAATTAAGGGGTTGCAACATCACAGGAATGGACCTTAATTTTTTAATCTTTAGGATGGATGAAAGTAAAATGCAGAAAAAAAGAAAGTGGAAACTCAAAACATTAACAGAGAAAGCGATTACTATTTGAAGTGGACTTATGGTTTATTATGCATGATCTTTATCAATCAATGTACCAGTAGAAGTGTTCAAATTTTATATTAAAAAAATGCTAGTTTACTGATAGCAAAAAATGAAGGAAATAATTGATCTAGATTTCTAACTGCCCATCCTCTCAGTGTTACATACATGTATGGTAGGTTCCTAGGCTTCCACTTAGCTATCTCATTTTTCTGTCAGTCTTGAATTTGTCGCCCTTAATTACTTCTCTAATATGAATTTGTCCATCGCATTAAGATTAAGTAATGTTTTCTCTTTAATTTCGTAGATATCAGAACTATGAATTTCTCAGTACTTCTCATTTTGTTTATCTTTGAATTTTTCTACATTTTCATCAAGTTTTATGTTGTTAAAAAACTGGAGTTTCTGTGAGACATACTGAACCTCCTGCATTGCATTCTTATTACAGATCTGACGTTCTAGGTCAATTCATGCCTTTGGTTGGTCTAGATTGGTCACAAACAGGTGTTGCACATTTATTTTCAGCTATAAAGGTTTGAGACATTCCATCTTATGTCTTTGGAGTGTGTCTGGGATCTTGCTTTTAATTGGTAAATTGTTTATGTTACTTGGTATCTGTATTTTAGGTGTCATTGCAGAATGTTAATTTAATTCTCCTAAGTAGGGAGCTGAATAGCATGAATCTAAGACTCATACGGTCATTGACTTTTTAGGATAATATTTTATCTCATTGTAAAACCAAAATGATTTTTAATGCAGGAAAATGGCTATGAATTGCTTTTTCTAAGTGCACGTGCAATTTCTCAAGCATATCATACAAGACAGTTCCTTGACAACCTTAAGCAGGTGACTTCAACTTGAGTTTGCAATGTGAAGTTGGAATCTTGGATGCAAAGACTATGAATTGTTTTCTCAATCAATAATGATTTCGGATTTACAGGATGGAAAGGCTTTACCAGACGGTCCTATTGTTATATCTCCTGATGGACTTTTTCCTTCTCTATTTCGTGAAGGTAAAACACACATCAAGCGCTGATCTACAAATTAGTGAGGCAATATCTTTCAACTAATGTAAATCTTGACAAAAGAAATGCTTCCTTGAGAAATTTTGTTAACGTCAAATTTTCTGGGAGGATTCCTTTTCTCAATATCTGTTCAACTAATCAATTTTTATTCTTCAACAGTTATTAGAAGAGCTCCTCACGAATTCAAGATTTCATGCTTAGAGGTCAGTTTTCTTTATTGAGGTTGATCTTGACCTATTAATAAATTGTGTTCACTAATTTAATGCGTACAATGTTTTATAATCATTGTCACACCAAGATTTTTTATTAGAACACTGTAAATTCTTTGCAAGTTTGAATTAAAGAGCATAACAGTGATTCTAATGACTCGTGTGCTTTTGAAAAGTCCTCCCTTATTTTCTTGTGAGAAAATTCAAAGTGAGAATAGACTTTCAGTAGTAGACTATTACAACGAACCATGCACCTGTAGTTACACAAGTCAGGTGATTCATTTTTAATAATCATAACATTACAAATTTAGTTTTAACTTCATGCTAAAAGTTACAACTACAAAGTGCATTTATTTAACTTGTTACCCTACTCCTGAAATGCTTGGGTTTGTCAAAGAGCTTCTCTACTTTGTTTCCTTACAGCATTTAGGAGTAAGTTTGTTAGGAAGCTAAATTAAATCCCGGAGAGGTCTAACCTAAATGAAGCATAATTTACAAGTCCCGAAAGATTGTTCCTCTCATATTCTTGAAGTGGCAAGGATTGATGTTTCTCATTCTTTCAATTACAGGACATCAAAGCATTATTCCCTTCTGATTGCAACCCTTTTTATGCTGGTTTTGGGAATAGAGACACAGATGAGATTAGCTACCTCAAGGTTGGGATCCCAAGGGGAAAAATCTTCATCATTAATCCGAAGGTACTCTTTAACACCTCCATGCATGAAAGACGTAACAGGAAGTTTGTAATTTACTATGGTATTGAAATGTCCTAGTGGCTTTTATTTGCAGGGTGAGGTTGCAGTACAGCGCCGTGTTGACAAAAAATCATATACTTCCCTTCATACTCTTGTGCATGACATGTTTCCACCTGCAACATCATCTGAGCAGGTTTTCTTTTATGCTTGTACAAATAATGGAACTATGCTGCATAACCATGCTAGAAATGAATATTTGATTTTGTATCAGTGAGTTTTATTTCTCCTTTTTCTTTTACCTGTGAAAGTTTTTACTTGAGTAAAGTTCCAATGGGTTGGGGTACATTTTGCCATATTTCTCGTCAACTCGGTAATCGATATTCTCTTAACTGTTTTTTCCCCGGCATCTGTTTAGTTGGGTGGCATTTTGCCTATGAATTTAAACAATAAAGTTTTACAATTCCAAACCTTGTCTGCATAAGTTATTCCTCAACTTCCTGATACAGTTAAGTCTTCCATGGTCTCTAATCTTTTGGTTTTCCTTTATCCCACTTGCAGCAGGAGGCTTTTAATTCGTGGAACTTCTGGAAATTGCCACCTCCTCTCATTGATTTTTGAACTCGTCCACTCTCCAGTGACACTTCTACTTAACCCTCTGAATGTGGGGACAAAGGTGTCTCGTTGTGCATACCCTGGAGCAATACAGGTAATGGTTCAGGAGCTTTGGAGAATTTGGACCTTCATAAACTTAAAAGAGTATTGTTACAGAATTGGGTTGAAAAGTTTACATGGAACTGAATAGTGTAAGTTGTAATTTAATCAAGATAGAAAAGCTCTCTGAGTGGCTTCCAGAGCTTGAGTTGGATTGAATTGCCTGTAATGTGGATCTAAACCAGTTTGATTGAAAAGGAGACACTAGCTTAGTCAACTTTTCCAAGTCTCGGAGATGCCATCTCTTTTCTTTCATCTAGGCAACAAGTACTGTTTCTTTACGATGTAATTCTACTGCCACATTGCAGGCTGCTTATTCTCGAGGACGATAGGTGCTTCAGTCTTGGAGTGACTGAAATTTTTTGGTGGTCTAAGAGACATTTACATTGAATCCCATTATACACGCCCACGCTCTGCTTCCAGAAGAGATCTAATGTATGTTAAGCATTGCTGGAGATAGCAGGCTTTGTGAATAACAATTTTTGGATGCAACAATTTATACATGTACTGGGAGAGATGTAGTTGAGCCTGAAAGAAATATGGCTATATATAGTAAATAACTTGCTAACTCTACAAATTTTAACTAAGGTAAAATGCTAATTAGTAGCTATACATTTATCTTTAATCGTAATTGTCTTTAATTAATATGCAACAAATATTTACTTTATAATACTCTTCATCGAGTTGGAACATAAAGATCGTAAATGTCGAACTTACGAAATAGAAACTATTATTACTGTAAAGCAAGAGCCTTGATGAAAATATTTGCATTTGGAATTGTGGTCGTAAATGGTTTGTGACAATATTCTTAGCTTAGAGTTGTTTCCTGATATAATGGTAGTTAAATTCTGATGTGTTTAGTTCGTTCATGAAATATTGGATTCATTGCAATAGCAAATTGATCAATCACATTATAACTTAATTAGTCCATCATGAGCCACGTGAGGTAATCTCATGTAAAACTCTTCTTCCAACTCATTTATCAGAAGGTGTTGTTCTCATCCATTTGGTGTAGCTGCCATCCCTTTGACACTGCTGTTACCAAAAAGAAAAGTTGTACAGATGAATTTTTCAGCTTGTGCAAAGGTCTCATAAGAATCCAAGCCTTCAATTTGAGTGAATCTTTTAGCTATAAGTCTAAACTTGTAGTGCTCCAATATTCTATCTAAATTGTATTTTGCTTTGTAGACCATTTGCAATCGGTAAGTCTCTTTCTCAGGCAGAAGACTCTCCGTCGTCCAAGTCTTATTACCTTCTAAGATGCAACATCCCCTGACAAGACGTCACACCATTGTGTACTCTTTGTCAACTCAAAATAATCTTTATGTTCTACTTATGATATTATTGTTGTCAATAATATCCGATGCATACGAGCAAATTTATCAAATTTTATATAATTAACTAAAGGATAAGGACTACATAAGAAGCTTTCATGTTGTGGGAGTTTGAAGAGGGGGCTGCTTCTAGTATGTTGCATATTCGTAATTTTTGATTCCTGGTAGAAATGTTTGGATGTTTGGCTGATATGGTTTGGTGATTGACACTTTGACTTAGCCTATTGTTCTAATCTACATGAGCACTGTACACGATATAATTGTATAAATGTATTGGCTGCCTGGTCTTCTTCTTTGCCTCCAATGATCTTCTTCCACGTTGTTCCTTTGTACAATTTCTCCATGTCCTACACCTACACTCCTCTTATCGTCTAGTGTACGGGATTAGATCCTCTGTTTCAATAACTCTATTCTAACCTTATTTCGCGTCTAATACGACGTCATTTTATGGGTACAAAAAGATATCGTATTGGGCACAAAATAAAGATAAAATAGAATAATGAGAATAGAAAATTTGAACCTTTA
>JAOQMM010000006.1:2769407-2780788 GCA_027563515.1 Erythroxylum platyclados
AAGAAAGGAAGGGAGGGAGACAGGTAGTACCTCAACACTCCAGCAAAGACAAAAAGAATAACAACATCTCCGTGCAACATAATCCATCCTGTTCTGATTGTTTTTTCATTAGCCCTTTACTTTTATGAGGAAATTGAAGAACTTGAATGGGGTTCTTAGTTTCCTTATATATTTTCCCATTTTGATTTCTAGAGGAGAATGATCTAAGAAATTGGGATTGGTCAACTAACCAAAGGAACATTGAAATCTATCCATTAACTCAAAATTTACTAATCCTTTATCTAGTTTCTTCTTAATTTAGTATTGGCCCTCTTGTTTATTTGCAGTTGAATAAAATTCCCATGTATGCTTTCTTAACATACTTATACAATTCTTGAATTCTTGATCTGTTTTCCCCACTTTGCCACCTGATCCTTCTACTTCAAAAGAATCCAATATGCAGTTGAAGTCTTATAACACCAACCATGGATCTTTGATGTTTTTGCTTAGGTTTTCAATATCTTTCCAAAGGGTTATTCTTTGGAATGCATGATTATGAGCATATATAAAAGTGATTTGGATTTTCTCCTGGAATAAAGAAGAGGATATTTCCACATGCAAGTATTGATCTATTTGTTCAGAGTTATGTATTCAAACTACCTTTACTTTCTAGGATTATTCTTCCCAATCTATGGTGTGAATGGTTTGTAAGAACATCCAAATGGTTACCAAGAGACCATAGTACTCTTCAAAGTTGCTTCCTTCCTTGAATTTTCCATCAAGCCTATTATAAGCAGATATTTTTCATTTAGAAAGTATTTCATGGCTAGCTGTTTTTTATGAAAATTTAAGCCCTTAGTGTTCCATGCTATGATCGTTGGATTGTAAGGTTTAACAAGTCCTTCTGTTTTTGCTTCCTGTTTGATTTTCTTCTAATATTCTATATAAATTTGTCTTCTCTTTTCCCTACTTCTGCATCCTTTGAGTGGTTTGGTTCATTATCTTTAAAATAATTGGTTTCATTTGTTGTCAAAGTGATTTAGGTACTAGTGGTTAATTCTTTAAATGTGAGTGAGTCTTCTAGTTTGGGTTCTTAGGGAAGGGATTTTGAAGGCTCAGGTTATGAAGGAAGTCCTTTTACTATTTGAGTGAGTTGTGGGCTTTCAGAGGAACATTTCTCTAGTATTTGCAGGGTTGGAGTTGATGAATGGGATGAGTTGGAGTCATTGGTTGATGGATTAGGAGGAGAAGATTGGTTATTTTGGTGAATGTGTAAAGTGGGTTTTGGTTTCCAGATTTTAGAGGTTGATGGTAGGTCTAGTTCTCAGGGGTAAGTGATTGACACCTCTGTAGTTAGGAGCTCTCCTTCTCCCTCCTGCTCTATGGACAGTTAGTGTATGGAGGAGTTTTGTATTTCTATTAACTTCAACACAAATTTTTACATAACTTATTCTCTTTATATTAGCTATTTGTTCATCCATGCTTAGTGATTTACCAAAAGTGCTTGTAAGATAACTCATCCCCACAGTTATCTAATATTCTAATGAGATATTATGGAAGCATATCCACAGTGTTATAGTCTTTAAGCCTTCTTTATTTAAGGACATACTCGACCTACATTTTCTTATGAACATATTTTTTTCTTTCTAATGCCAAGATCCTAGCTCCATTACCTACCTTATTCCTTCTAGGTCTTTAAATTTTGAAAACGAATAGTCCTACTCTGATATGAGGACTTGCTTTAACCTATATTTGTTCTATTGATTCTCTATCCATTCTTTTATAGAAGAAAAGGGTGGTCTTTTGTCAAGGAAGAACCTTAGTAGGGTAAACTTCCATTTAGCTACACCAACTTGTAGTACTTCTAAAGGAGGGAATATTATGGAGATTTCTTTAATCTCTAGAATTTGTTTTAATTTAATATTTGACTCATTATTATTTACAACTTGTTTCTATGACTTTGAGGATGTTGAAGGAGGATTGGCAAAGAAGAGAGTCTTCCTACTAGAGGAAGGCATATTGCTATTGCTAGGATCTAAAGTTTTAGGGGAGTTTGGAAGGCTCTTGGAGGAAGAGAGGGGATGAGAAGAAGAAGATGGAAGTAGAAGGATACATGTATTATTCTTTGTATTTAAAGGTAGAAAGTGAGATATAGAGGCAAGAGATGGTGAATGGAGAGGTAGAGCTTCAGGTAGAGTTGATTTGAAGTTAGAGAATTTTGAGGTAGGAGAGTTGATATAAGGTAGTGGAAGAATGTCTAAAGAAAGCTCGGACTTTAAAGAGTTAACAACAACCATAGAGTTGATAACTGTTGAAGTTAACAGTGTTGAAGAGAAAGGGGGAAGAAGATCAAGGAAAGGTATCACTGTAGAAGAAGGTATAGTTATGGATGGGTTAGGGTTGAAGGTTGAAGAGAGAGGAGCATAGAGAAATTGGGTATTATTTAGAGTATTGATGGCTTGCTCCATACCTATATGTAATAAGTAGCTTATGGAAGGCATAGCGAGAAATTTTGTTGACAATTAAAAAATTGTCTAAAAAAAGAAAAGAGGGACGAATTTCCATAAAAAGGAGAGAATTGTTAGAGTCTAATGGTGTATTTAACACTTTTGAGGTAGAGAGAAGAGAAGAATAACAAGCCAATTTCTTTGTATTATTCACTCTTTTTTATAAGCCTAAGCATAAGATGAAAACTCTAGAAATTCGTACAACAATAAATAAAAAAAAGAGTTCTAAACAACATAATTAATTCTAACTATCCTTCACTAAAACAGTCATAAATTTTAATAGAGAAGTCCAAATGACTTGAAACTATCACTACCTGAAATTAGACCTAAAGAGATTTAAATCTATAGGTTATACACCCAAAATGACCAAAGTTTGTCCTTTCAAAGTCTATCTTAAATCAATCTCAAATTCTATCCACTTCAAACACTTAACTATTTGACCATATTTAAGTTTATATTTCCAACACCCACCTTAAACTTAATTATTTTCTTTCTTGCATCTCAAGCAACTTCTTGAATTTATTGAAGAGTTTAATTGGCAATGGTTTTGTGAACATATCCGCCACTTAATCATGACTCGCTACATGAGTCATCTCCATATAACCATATTTCACATGGTCCTGTATGAAGTGAAAACGCACATCAATATGTTTGCTCCTTTCATGATGTGCCAGGATCTTTGCCCATTCAATCGTTGAATTGTTATCCACTTGAATTTTTGTTGGCTTCTCTTGAGCAAAGTTCATCTCCTTTAGTAACTTACGCAGCCACAAGGAGTGACATACGTATGAAGATGCGACAACATATTCTGTTTCACAAGTTGACAGAGTAACTATAGGTTGTTTCTTCGAAATCCATGTAAATGTCATGCTTCCCATGGAAAATACAAAACTTGTAGTGCACTTTCTATCATCCATATCTCCACTCCAATCACTATCAGAATGTCCAACAAAACCAAACTCATTAGTATCAGAGTAAAATAAGCCATGAGATGATGTACCTCTAATATAACGAGTAATTCATTTTATGACTTTCCAATAAGTCATTTTTGGCTCCTCCTTGTATTGGCTTACTAAGCCAATTCCATATGCAATATCCAGCTTTTGCATGTAAGATAACGCAAACTTCCAATCAAACTTCTATACAATGTTGCGTCAACTACCTTGCCTTCATCATATCGGCACAATTTTGTACCACTCTCAATCGGGGTGCTTACGGGATTACAATATTCCATTTAAAACTTCTTTAAAATCTCCTTTACATATGCTTCTTGAGACACAAAAATTTTAGATTTATCTTGTCTCATGTCTAATCCAAGAAAATAAGACATGAAACCTAAATCGGTCATCTCAAAGTCCTTTATGATTTCTAAATTAAACTTCTCAATTATTTCCTTATTATTTCCCATAAAAATTAAGTCATCTACATACAAGGCGACAAATAAATGTCATCTTTTCTTACCTTCATATATAATGCATGTTCATATGGACATTGCACAAATATGTGCTTTCTAAAATATGCATCTATTCCGGTGTTCCATGCTCTTACTGCTTGCTTTAACTCGTACAACACCTTTTTTAACTTCAACACCTTGTTCTCCTTACCAGCTTTTACATATTGAGGGCGTTGTTTGATGTAGACCTTTTCTTCAAGCACTCCATTTAGAAATACCAACTTTACATCCATTTGAAAAATACTCCACTTTTGAGCTGCCAATGAAATTAGTAGCTGAATTGTCTCTATTCTTACAACCGAGGCAAACACCTCTTCATAATCAATCTCAGCTTTTTGCTTATATCCCTTTGCTACTAGTCTTGCCTTGTATCTCCTAATTTTGCCTTGCGCATTCATCTTCTTGTAAACCCACTTCACACTAATGGGCTTATGAGTCTCGGGTAATTTTGCAAGTTCCTAAGTGTCATTCTTCTCAAGTACTTTCATCTCCTCTTGCATCGCAGCTTGCCATTTCTTATCTTTTACAACATGCTCAACTGTGATGTCCTCTGCACCCGCCAAAAGGCACACCAAGTTTAATTCATTTGTCACTTTGTATAGGTCTTACAAGCTTCTTAATTTTGGTGTTCTTGGCTCATCTTCATCATCGGATAAAGTTGAAGACGGTCCAGCTTATGTTGTTGTCGATGTAGTTGTGTTTGTTGGTGTGAAAATTGTTGTTGATGCTACTTCGTTTACTTCTTCATAAGTCATCTCCTCTATGGAACTATAATTACACATGCTTTCTTCATTGACTTGCACATCAAAACTCACAAAATCTTTTTAAGTAAAGGGATTATAGAGATTATATGCATTAAACCTTTCATCATAGCCGATAAAAATCAGCTTCTTGCTTTTATCATCAAACTTCATACGCGTTTGATCCGGAATGTGAGCATGAGTCACACTTTCGAGCACCTTCAAATATGCCATTGATGGTTTGACATCACACCATGCTTCTTATGGGGTAACACTCTCCAAACTTGTAGTTGGATAACGATTCTACAGATATACCGCACATCTCACCACTTCAGCCTAAAATTCCTTCGACATGTTTTTACTCTTTAGCTTGCTTCGAACTATGTCGAGTATGATCTGATTCTTTCTCTTCGCTACTCCATTTTGTTGAGGTGAATAAGGAGTTATTAAGAACCTTCTAATGCCATTCTCTTTACAAAAATTTACAAACTCTTTTGGTGTAAATTCACCACCTCTATCGGACCTCAAAGCTGTTATGTGCTCACCACTAAAGTTTTCAATAAGCACCTTAAATTTATTAAAAACAGAAAATGCTTCTAATTTTTCCTTTAAAAAATAAACCCAAATTCTTTGAGAATAATCTTCAATAAAAATCGATATGAACCAATTCAAGCACTTTCTTAGCACGATATCTTGCTTCTTTTGGAAAAGAATTCCTTGGAAGTTTTCCTAACACACAGCCTTCATAAATTTATCGCAGTGGTCTATGTTTGGTATACCATTCACCATTTTTTTTATTTACCAATTGTTTCACACCACCAAAATTATGATGCCCAAATTGCAAATGTCACAACCAAGTTTATCCTTTACGCAAGCCTTTAAACATCTTGCTTGTACATTCACCAAATTCAACTTAAACATGCGTTTTTTGGTCATTTCTACTTTGGCTAACAACTGGTTATTTTGGTTTCTCAAATAAAGCATGTGGTCTTTCATAAGTACCATATAACCACATTCCAACAATTGACCCAAACTCAAAATATTACTCCTCATATCCGGGATATAATAAACATTAGGAATAAACCTCTTATTTCCACCTTTACATTGAATGAGAATTTTACCTTGCCTTTTGACTTTCACTTTTAAGGCATCTCCAAATGATACATGACCATCCACAATCTCTTCTATTTTGGTAAACATGTGCTTGTAGCCACACATACTATTTCTCGTACCGGTGTCCAAGTACCATACCGAATTATTATTGGGGTCGACCTCCTTGCTTGTTAGCAATACTATACCGTCACCACCTTTCTTTTCCTTTTTCTCATTCTCATTCTTCTTCTCATTGTAATAATATTCCGCTGCATAATGGCCATAATTTTTACGATTATAACATTGAACATTATACTTACTTGATCTTCCTCTTCCTCGACCTCGGCCTCCATTGTACGAGTTTTATTGGTTCTTATCTTCCTTATTCTCTTGCCATTCTTGTTCTCTACCATGACCTCTGCCGTGACCTCTACCTCGGCCCCTATAGCCACCACAACTTCTACCATGGCCTCTACCACAACCTCCTTCGTTGTTGTCTGACTTCTCTTCTTTTAGTGTCCCCTTAGCTTAAAGTGCTTCCTCCAACACCTCTTGCTTCTTTTTACTCTTTCTTTGTTCATGAACCTCCAAGGAATTTGAGAGCTCATCTATGTTTATCTCTACTAAGTTTTTAGACTCTTCTATTGTGCACACCACGTTCTCAAAATCACCAATTAAGGATCTTAGTATTTTTTCTACTACTCGACCATCACTCATTGCCTCATCATTTCTTTTGAGTTGGCTCACCACTATTTGTACCCTTGTAATATAATCGGACACACATTCCGACTCTTTCATTTTTAGAACTTCAAACTCACCTTTAAGTATTTGTAGGAGAACTTGTTTCACTCGGTTTGCACCTTTGTATGCTTTTTTAAGAATCTCCCATGCCTTCTTTGATTTTGTCACGCCGATGATCTTCTCAAACCTGGATTCATCAACTGCTTGAAAAAGGAGGTACAGTGCAATTTTATCTTTCATACGAGTCTCTTTCAGTGTCTTTATCTAATTTGCTGACATATTACTTGTTGTTGCTGATTCATCAAAGCCATTCTCAACTACATCCCACACATCTTGCGCATCGAGCAATGCCTTTATTTGTATACTCCAATTGTCATAGTTATTCTTCATAAGGCGCGATAATGGAACTTGTCTGAGCGGCATCATGCCGGAAGTTGTTATGACTTTGATGCTAATTTATTAGAGTCTAATGGTGTATTCAACACTTTTGAGGTAGAGAGAAAAGAAGAATAATAAGCCAATTTCTTTGTATTATTCACTCTTTCTTATACGCGTAAACATAAGATGAAAATCTAGAAATTCGTATAATAACAAATGAAAAAACAGAATTCTAAACAGTACAATTAATTCTGACCATCCTTCACTATACTTTTAATAAAGAAGTCCAAAAGACTTGAAACTGTCACTACTTGAAACTAGACTTAAGGAGCTTTAAATCCATAGGATGCACACCCAAAATGACCAACATTTGTCCTTTGAAAATCTCTCTTAAATCAGCCTTAAATTTTGTCCACTTCAATCACTTTAACTATTTGACCATATTAAGTTTAGATTTCCAACAAGAACAAATTTTCAGAGTTGAAGACATTTTATTGGCTTGAAATATAAAATTTGATATATTTATATTTCAGATTTTAGATTGTATGATTTTTCTGTCTACGATTGGATAAATTCCTTAAATTATAGAAGAAATACCTCTAATAACGTTTTCAATCTTAGATTAAATGTAATTAAGTGATGTTTAAAGAAATAATTTATAACGGCATTACGTCTTCAAAAGTAGAGTATGTTGTAGTTACTTCTGCGACTTGTCAACATGTATGACTTAGAAGACTTTTCGTTGATACTTATCAAAAGTAAGAGAATGTAACTGTAATCTTGCTTTCCATAGAAGAACGAAGCGTGTAGATATTCGTTTACATTTTCTTCGTGATTCTGTAGTTAAAAAAAGAAATTATACCAAAATTTGCATTTTCGTATCAAAACATGTTTACTTCATCTTTTATTGATTTTATACAATTTTGAATTACGTAGTTTTGAAAGTTAATTCAAAACTTGGTCAATTTAGACTTGATCTCTGTTAGTTGTTTGGGATTTCTTAGTTCTTTAGCTTTTCTGTAAACCTATAAATTAGCTCTTTCAATTCTGAAATGTTGAGCTTGGAGTACTTGATATCCAAGGATCCAGATTTGTTATCATGTCATGTAATCAAGCTTATTCATAGATACGAAATGGAAACTTCAACATATCATGAAGATCGTTAGATAGAGAGTGAGATACATAGAAGCCAACACCAGATTAACTAGGTTGCAGAACTAGTAGTGGGTATATTGAGGACGCAGAGGAAGGAAGCAGGAAATAAAAACTACTACTACTATACAATTTTAGTGGTCGTAAATCTTGACACCCAAGTGCTTTTCTGCGAACCTCTTAAGGTTGTTGCTGTCGAGCTCACTGGGGTCGATAACGCCGTTGTGATTCTGGTCGGCGCACCGTATTCCACCTTTGCTCTTCCAGTTTGCAAACCAGCCTCCGGCGGCACGGATGGCTTCGGCGAGCTCTTGTCGGCTTATTTTTCCGTCGTGGTCGACGTCATATGTTTTCAACAACCATTGTTTGAACTGTTCTGTAGTCATTTCATGTTTGCCATTCATTCCCACTGGAGGGCTCTTTACGGGCATCTTGACAAGTTGATTTAGCTAAGAAATGCGTGTGCACAATCTGTATGGCCTTGAACTCAGGTTCGGGCTTCTGAATTATATATACTACTCTTACAATGCGTGATAAATATCAAAGGAATGTTGCAATACACGTGCTACTTTTGAAGAGTCTAACAAAGGAGAGAATCTGTACTGTTTTTTCCCCAAGCTTTTTGTAGATTAACAAGATAAGCAGTTTTAACACTGAAAAGATGCAGGATTTATCCAAATTATTATTACAAATTCTCCAAAATTTCAGATTACCATCAAGCTTGAAAAGTAATCTTTGAAAAATCTACCTTTCATTCTGTTACGTATTCCATTCAGATAGGTCTTACGATATTCTTCTTCAGAACGTTGGTAGTTATTACGGAAGATAGGTAGGTACGATAAAACTAGGAAGTGACAAGAAAAGGCGTATACTTAAGGTTTAATAATCTTGACACCGAAGTTCTTTTCAACAAACTCCGCAAGCTTGCCGATTTCGTCCTCGTCGATAAAGCCATTGCCATTGGAGTCTACAGATTTCATCGCACGCTTGGCTTTCCACCATGGAAACCGTCCGCCCGCTGTCCGGAATGCGTCTGTCAATTCCTTTTGGCTTATTCTGCCATCACTGTCGTCATCAAATGCTCTTAACCACCTCTCGAACTGCTTCATGGTCATTTCTACAGGACCCGTGCCATTCGAACATTTGGGTAGGTTTCCCATTTTGGCAGTTCAAACCCTCTTGTATCACTCCCAAGTCTCAAATACAAGTCCCTCAATTGGCTTTTCAAATTTATACGGGCCTGTCATCAGGTTCTACAAGCTAGCCAGAATGATAATATGAACAAGACCACTTTTGTTATCTTGCCAGTTGCATGACTTCTGTCAGAATAAGAATCTTACTACTGAAGTGACGCTAGTGAAAACATGTTACTTTGTTCAATAATGGCAGTAATTACCTATTTTTTACCACGTCATCCTGCTTCTTGGATAATTTATCTCACTGACTCTGCCACGTCACCTATAATCTTATTCAAAGGTGAAAGTTAGCGACGTTCCGAGCCCATTTGCACGTGATCTGACTAATGCACACCTATGATCTAGTCCATTCGTCCATAGTCCATCATTTGAGTATCATTCGTCCTTAGTCCCACCAAAGACGCCTTAAGCAAGTCCAACTTGCCCTAGCTACCAAGTTAAACTATTGAGACATAAAACTGATATCGTCCGTCAACTTATTGTAGCATCTTGTGGGTGCAGATAACCTTAGTTTTATTCCGAAAATGATGGATTCTTGATAGCGAATTGGCACTAAACTGAAACCATAAGAATCTCACTTTTCTTGAAAAAAAGAAGGAAATTCTTTGTGTTGAGCATAAATACTTTTTCTCTTAACTCGTGTAGAAAAACATACCGCCCGAATTCTTTAAAGATTAAACCAAAAAAGCATGTATATACAAGGTTTAATCAAAATCAGACACCTACAGCTACAAGTTGAGCTAATTATTCTAATTTATTATCATAATCACGTTGGTTCGATCACAGGAATTGACAAGTTTCCAACTAATTATAATCCTTAATGCTCTACTACCAACAACCCTTACAAGGACTAGTAAACAAGTTCGCAGCTATCCTTAATGATTTACTGCCAAAAACGTCTATGGTCACATCAATAGAAAAGTTAAAAGGAATCTAATTCTAGACATGAAGTAGTGCCTAAAGCTTTCTCGTCGTGTTTGATTGGACACGTTATGCTCCGAGATTATATTTTATTACCGGATTGAATTAATTGTTAAGCTAAAATCTTGGAGTACTCGTAGCTTGTAAGATTATTCCTACGTTTTAAATTGTAAATTACATGATATTATATTATTTTGCAGCAGTAACTTATTACAATAATTATGGACGTTGAGACGTTGAGTTTCGTTGTGACAAATTATAATCATAAATAGATTACAATTTCAATATTACATTGACAACTGTAGCTGCAATATATAATTTTGTAAAACCGCGAGGGGGGTAGTATTTTTGTAAGCTTTTAGATTTTTCCGCAAGAATCAACAATCAAAATCAGAAAAATTAAACGTAACAAAATAAATCAACACCGAGATTTGTTAACGTAGTTTGATACACTTTGCCTGAGTCTACGAGACCCTAATCCAGCTTAATCACTTTCATGAAAGTACAATAGTTTCACACAAGGCTTTATTGAACTGACATCACTCAACCCTTTACACAATCCCTTAACCTCATTTCCTGTGGAAGACTTTCACACCTAATAACACGATCAATTTGTGTTAACCTCAATAGAGGATTTTCTTAACACTCTTTTTAACAAAAGAATAATAAATAAATAACTCAAGTGATTAAAATAAATAAGGAACAAAAACAAAAACACTTGAGATAAAAAAAAGGACAACTTCCTTAAATAATTCAGCCCCTTCAATGATAAATTGGAAAGTTGTTCGCCAATGGTATTGTCGTATTCAACAGCTGGAATTTCCAGACACCACTTCCACTATCGACAGCGACACAATTATCATTAAACCAGTTCACCAAAAGTCACACAACGACAGCAACAATCAGCCCAAGGTTCATTGTTTTCCAATAAGAAAATCACAACAATCACTAACCAGATCACGCCAACCCACAAGAAAAATAGCTGCAAGGACTCCACTCATTCACCGATAGCACAACCCATAAAAAGAATCACACAAGAGACATAGAAATGCAACAACAAGATCAATTCATTGTTAACGTAAAAACAATTGCTAAGGTTATCAAAGATGGCTCTAAAATCCCTGTAACGCCCTAATACCCCCTTAGGAGGATACCAAGGCTCTACACACTCGATTCTCGCTCTCACTTGTTCTTTATCAATTTCATTAACTGATTTGCGGAA